>APFE031119911.1:0-49472 GCA_000404065.3 Pinus taeda | reverse complement strand
GATTTCATCAAGAACTGCGTATTCCTTGTTTTCTTTTTCCCGTTTCTTTTCCTGCAACTGATTCTTATACAAGACCTTTTCATTGAATATTACATCTCTGCTCCTAATGATTTTGTGAATTTCGTAATCATATAAGCGATAACCAAAATCATTAACACCATATCCAATAAAGGTACATTTCTTTGACTTTGCCTCAAGCTTTGTTCTATTTTCTTTATCAATATGGATAAAGGCCTCACAACCAAAAGGCTTTAAAAAAGAGTAGTTTACCTTTTTACCTATCCATGCTTCCTCTGGAACACCACCATCTAAGGAACTTGAAGGCCCTCTGTTTATTAGATAAACAACAGTATCTACAGCATCTGCCCAAAACTGTAAAGGCAATCCTGCATGCAATCTCATGCACCTTGTACACTCCATGATTGTTCTGTTCATCCTTTCTGACACACCATTTTTTTGTGGTGTTCTTGGAACTATCTTCTCTCTGTGAATTATTTGCTCTGAATAGTACCTATCAAACTCTTTGCTACAAAATTCACCTCCATTTTCTGATCTAAGACACCTCAATTTCTTTCCTGTCTTAATCTCAACCAAAGCTTTCCATTCTTGAAAGTATCAAATACATCATATTTATGCTTAATACAATCAATCCAAGTTTTTCTAGTTGCATCATCAATAAAAGTAACATAATAACAAGAGCCACCGAGAGATGATACTTGAGGAGGTCCCCATACATCTGTATGTACAAGCTCTAATTTTTCGCTCTTATTTTCTTTCCCAACTCTGAGAAATCTGACTCTCTTCTTTTTTCCATAAACGCAATTCTCACAAGGAAAATTTACATCTATTTTTAGCTTCGGGGGTGTTGTCGACGAGCCCCCGTTGGGGGACTACTGGCCTCTAGGCCCCCCAGCCGGGGGGGATTGACCCCCCCAGACCCCCACGTTGGGGACAAGTCCTCCCCGAACCCCCCCAAGTGGAGGGGTGTACAAACTTTCTGGGGTATACATCCGGCTGAAGCAAAGGCCTCTGAACAATCATGCTCCACACACAACACAAGAATGGGATAACATATGCTAGTAGGAAGAAATCTTCTGGAGACAGAAATCCAGAGTGCAATGGATTAAGGAAGGGGAGAGAAATACTGGGTTCTTTTACAAGTCTACCATGAAACACATGGCACATAATACGATCACAAAACTTATAGATCCTCAAGGAATAGAGCAAGCTACTCACAAGGAAATGGAAGCTGTACTGGTTCAACATTTTCGAAGTATGGCAGAGGACATCATGGCAGATAAATCTCAATTTACTAAACGTTTTACTCAGCATATTCCAAAACTAGTAACCACAGAAGACAATTATAATCTTAGTAGGCCAGTGATGGAGGAGGAGGTCAATGAAGTAATCAAACAGATGCACAATGGGAAAGCTCTAGGCCCAGATGGTTTCAATGTAGAATTCTTCAAAACATGCTGGTAAATAGTTAGACATGACATTCTGGATGTGGTGGAGGACTCAAGAAAATCTAAAACGATGCTAGGAGCGCTTAATGAATCATTCATTGCCTTAATCCCCAACTAGGAAAAAGCCATGACTCCAGATAGATTCAAACCTATAGCTTTATGTAATGTGTTGTACAAAATCATTTCCAAATTAATTACTAACCGACTCAAACCCCTTCTTCCAACACTTCTGTCAGAGGAGAAGACTGGATATGTGGAAGGTAGACAAATTCTCAATAATATCATTCAAGCTCATGAAGTGGTGCATTCCCTCAAGAGAAATAAGCAAACAGGTATGATAATACAGCTGGACATAGCGAAAGCTTATGATAAACTAAGCTTCATAAACTACGTTGGTCTTAGATCAGGGAAGTTCTTAAAGCTTATGGCTTTGACCACAACTAGATAAGTTGGGTCATGGCTCTTGTTACCACTGCCAGTTGTTCAATTCTCATTAATGGCTCTCCATCCAGAGCCTTCAGGCCATTGAGAGGCCTCAGACAAGGAGATCCTCTGTCCCCCTTCCTCTTCATTCTCATGATGGAAGGATTGGGTAGAGCGATCAATTCAGCCAAGAATGAAGGAAGAATCCATGGACTTAGACTCACTCAAAATGGGGACACTTTGACCCATAAACAATTTGTGGATGACACTATGTTGCAAGGCACACCCATAATCAAGTAAGCCCAAGATTTCAAACAAATCCTGTATGAGTTCACAATGGCTGCTGGTACTGAGGTAAGCCTCACAAAATCAAAGGTATTCTTTTTCAATACAGATATTTCAATTCAAAGAAATCTCTCCAAAATTCTTGGCTTTCAAAGAGATCTTCTTCCCTAAAAATATCTAGGAATGCCCCTCACTGACAAACCTTTGAGGAAGGAAATCTAAGACTCTGTAACTAATAAATTGAAGGACAAAGTCAGCAAGTGGACAAGAAGATCCTTGAATTTAGTGGGGAGGCTAGTCCTCACAAAGGGAGTACTCCAAACCATTCCAATCTACATGTTATCAACCCTTCTAGCACCAACATGAGTCTTACAGCGAATCAAGAATATTCAAAGGGATTTTCTTCTGGGTAAAGGGGAAGAGAAAAAGAAATGGGCTTTGGCAGCTTGGGACAAGCTCTGCAAACCCAAAACCCATGGTGGTTTGGGTCTTCATGACCCAGACTTTCTGAGGAAAGTTTTGGGGGCAAAAGTTTGGTGGAGATGGCTAAGGGAAATAAGAAACCCTTGGGCTAAACTCTGGAAACAAAAATATGCAATGGATTGGCAAGAAATGGACCACATAAGAATGACCAGACACATCCAGGGTTCCCATATTTCGAACAAGGCATGGGAGGATAGAGCTTTGGTTTAGAAACACAGTTTCTGGGAGATCAGAAATGGGAATCTTGCTTGGTTATGGGAGGAAAACAGAGCATTGGTTCAAAAACACAGTTTCTGGGAGATCAGAAATGGGAATCTTGCCTGGTTATGGGAGGACAACTCGCAGCAAGAAAATAAACTTAGTAGAGAAGGACTGGATATCATAAAAAACGATGCCATTAATAAAGGACTGAAAAAGTAAATGACTATTGGGATCAATTAAGGGACAATGGTAAATGGAGAATTTGGAAGGTACTAGATTACAATGATGAGACTGTGTTGAAGACCCAAGCTAAAGTTCTTGAAGCTATTCTCGAAAACGGACAAATTTTGACCTTAACCTCAAATGATATACTAAGATGGGTTAGAAATAACGAGGAAACCTTCAACCTCAAAGAAGCCAAAAGAATAGCCATGGTAGTTAACTTCCCAAGCCCTCATAAGACATGGAAAGACCTATGGAACAACCCACACTGGATGAAGATCAAACAATTCATGTGGCTAGTTTAGCACAAAAAGATTCTAACTTGTGAAAATCTCAGAAAGAGAGGTTTTGCTAGTCCATCAAGATGCGAATTATGTGGCCTGCAGGAAGAAACTATGAATCATCTTCTCAACCTCTGCTCTTTCACCTCAACCTTGTGGAATTGGATAGCTTATATCTTCAAGCAGACAAACAGGAACGAAAATGACATCACAGATACTTTAAAGAACTGGAGGAAGGACTTCTCGGACAATGAGACAATAAATAAAACCTGGGCTCTGATTCCAGGATTCTTGATCTGGAATGTCTGGAAAGAATGTAACAATAGGATCTTTAAAGACAAATCTGGCCCAGCCTAAAGCATCTTAGCACAAATCCTAAAACAGCTCAAAGAAACTGTCAATACCATTCGGAAGCATCCTCTTGAGAAGCCCCTGGGTCATCAGGATGCTCACATTCTAGAACTGTTGGGACTCCAGTCACATGTCCCTCAAGGCTTAAATACAACAACAAAGCACATTTAAGAAGGAAAGGCTTTCTGGCAACCCCCTCCCCATGGATTTTTAAAATTCAACATAGACAGAGCCTCAAAAGGTAACCCTAAGGATGCTGGTTATGGAGAAGTCATAAGAGATGAAGAGGGCAACATAAAAGTCATTTTTCACAGTCACCTGGGGAGGGCCACCAACAATATGGCTGAACTCATGGCCATTGAGCAATGCTTGGAGATTCTAATAGAGTACAATTTACAAAATACAATGATTGAGGTTGACTCGAAATTAATTATTGAGTCGGTCAAGCGGCTAGGCATGGGCATTGCACTAGACAACGTCTCGAGATACTAGAGACTTTTGTAGTTCTATTACTGAATTCAATCGCACCTAAGAATTCTAAGAACTCTTATTTTTGTACATGTGCATAGAGATATGAATAGAGTAGCGGACTGGATAGCCAATGAAGTGGTGAGATGCACAAGAGACAGCAGGTGTTGCTTATGGGAGTTGGTACCCATAGGTCAACTGCATGATGGTTGTTACACTCTGGCCCTCACAGACAAGGAGTAGTATCAACACAGGAAGGGAATCTGCCAGTTAACCTTTAACCAATGGATGACAGGGGCTTGATAGTAAGACAACTTGAGATTTGGTATATTCGGGTCTCGTAGTGGGACAACATAGATCACCTTCTCATTGGTTTTGCAGGAATCTCGGTTAGTGAGTGGGCAGGTAGGAAAATTGTGATAAACAGTTCTAATAGGTGGCTCAGTCGAATGGAAGGCATTAGGTGCAAAGTATCTATGGTTTCTAGGTTATCGACCGTCAAAGCAGTTTTGAGTTATTGGGCATCCTCAAAACCCGAAGTGGTTTCTTAGAAATGAATTCGATTCCACTCAGCGTTCAACACGTGGCTCTCGGAGGAGAGAAAATACCGCCCTCATCAGGCGGGTATTCGTCATGCGTCTTCTCCACCCGATATTTCCCTTAGTCGTTGGATCATATAGCTGCAGATCAACGGCTTAGGTTTGATGAGCAGGTTAGTGGGTCTGGGTGATCCCGTGCGGACCCGAAATCTTCTTGATAAGGCCCCTATTCCCCTCTTTGGGTCTGTTTAAAGTTTTTTCAGGTTCTCTTGTTTTCGTTATGTTTTGGCCCTCAACCTAGAATCATAGTTCGGGTGGTGGAGGACGTGTGTTTTGTTTTTCTTGGGCCCTAGGCTCGGTTCTCGAGAAGTTGACTCTTTTCCCTAAGCTTGAAGAAATTGCTAAATTTTTTAGCTTGCTGCTTCTTTGGGCGCGATGTATTTTATGTAATATATTTTTAGTGACAAAATAATAGAAAGACTGACTCTTGCTTTAGCAAAAAAAATAATTTATAGCTACTATTTATATGTTATATATTAAAATGTGATATGTGTATTATGCTTTTATTTTCTTTAAAAAAAAAGTCTTAATTTTATCAATAAAAAACAAAATTACAAATAATAAATTGAATTTTATTATTTCTATTACTTTAATGTTTTATTGTTAATCGGCTCTATATTATTTTTAACCTTTTATTATTTTTTTATTGAGTGAACATTTAAATATTTACAAACAAACATTTAAACCACTATAATGTCGGCACAATTCTAGGCTATAGAATGTCTCTCCATGCACAAATATAATTATCAGAAAATGCATTTGAAAGATGTGGTGATTTAAATTCTGATAATTTATTTTATTAATTATGTATAGAACACAAATTGTGGGATTCGTTAGAATTTACCTAATATCCCACAATTATATGCCTAACAATAAATATTTATATATAATGGACATGTAAATATTTACAAACAAACATTTTAACCACTATAATGTGGGCACCATTCTAAGCTATAAAGTGTCTCTCCATACACAAATATAATTATGAGAAAATGCAGTTTGAAACATGTAATTCAAGATTTAAATTCTCCTAATTTATTTTATAAATTATATATAGAACACATATAAATTGTGGAATGGGTTAGAATTTACCTTATATCTCGCAATTATATGTCTAACACATATAAATTGTGGAATGGGTTAGAATTTACCTAATATCTCGCAATTATATGTCTAACTATATATATATATATATATTCATCACAATTTTAAGTGATTTTGTTTATTTAATTTTATATCATGACATGTTAACACATGATTTAAATCATGTAAATGACTTTTAAAAATACGACTAATTGGTTGGACAAATGATTCTCTATGTGATTTTGCTAAAATCATTTTCACAATCAATAATATCACAGTCAAATTAATAATTCTAAGACCAGTAAAACTACTTGCAAATAAAATTAGGAAATTGGTGATGAAAGTTGCATTCATATTACTTGGAAATTGCTAACCTTCCAACGTTCCATCCAGCGAGTAAGATCGCCCGTAGTCCCAATAAAAACGAAATCACCCTTCTCAGTTTTACTGTCCCGCATCAGCGATGCAGAGTCCTGGTCACACAGCGTGACTGCAACGTAGTACCTCGTGAGAGTTAAATGCTTTAGTTTATTGCTGGGTGGGAGCCATATCATCGTGGCTCGGCGCGCGAATGAAATGTTGGGTACTGATGTAGAACGGCATCCTCCAACACCAGAACATGATTTGTTTGACCATTTTCGGATGTGATAGTGACGTGGATAAAAGTAATCGTACTCTTTTATAATTCCCAAGGGTTCACAAACACCGATAATAAATTTGTCATCAAAACACTAATTTATTTCAAACGAAAGTCCTTTGCTTTTCCAATCCATTAACCTGGTGCACTACTCTGCACTTGCACTTTAAAAGAACGCCTAATCTATTTCAAATACAAGTCCTCTGTAAGTGCCTTTCTATTTAAGCCTTAACGGATGGCGGAAGTAAGGGCCTCTCTATTTAAGTTTTAACGGATGGCGTAATGGATGGCGGAAGAAATATGGAACACAATCATTGTTTTCAAATTAGAATATCATGAAAACCATATTACATATTCAAATTAAATTTGAGTAGGTATCTATTTAATTCACATTCAGTCGAATTGTATTTCATGGTGTCACCGTCCACGCACATATCTTATAAAAGACATATTCAGAATCATCAACCTCTTCATTTCAAATAATATGTAAATTTTTAAATAGGAATTCTATTCTTGTGTGCCAGAGTAAGGTTGTGTAAATTGCTGTTTTAATGATAGTTACCAATTGGAATTCGAATTGGGATTGGAGTCCGATACAATTTGTTAGCGTCGATCTTTTAAAAATAGTTATTAACCTAAACAAAATAATTAATTTTAACAAAATAATTAATTTTAATTAATTAATTAAATTATGAAGGTTTTTTAAACTAAGGTTTAAGTTAGGAGGAGAGATTCTCTTCAACTAGTTCTCTTAAATTAGTGTGTAAATTGAAAAAATGTCTCAACCAAGTGAGTCTAAGATAGACGCACTATTTTAAAACTACTTGCTGATGTATTTAAATGTATTATTAAATTATTTAAAAAAAAAGAATTACATGAACACGAGAGAACACATGATGGCTCTTTGCCTTTTCCGTCAATTTGTCTTTTAATTATTGTGTGTTAATTTTCTGTGTGTGTTTAATATGGCGGAGTGAGTGTATTATTTGTTGTGTGTTAAATTCCTTTATGTGGTATCAGAGCCTGTGTAAAAGTGCTTGGCAGTGCCTCTGCACAGATTGAAAGAGCCTACGGAATCCGTAAGCTTAATGATTGAAGAGATTATCTAAGTTTATTAGACTTACCATCCGCATGGAGGATGCATGTTAGAGAGTAGCCTTTATCATTTTCCCAATTCCAATATTAGCTCTGCGAAGCCAAAATTGGGTAAAGCAATAGCGTGGAGCTTGGAGCTATGGAGCAGAAGCGTGGACTCTTTCCTGGCAAAGAATTATGAATTTTCTGATCAATGCCGGTGTTAACATTCTTGTGTGTAGGAAACCTATCTATATAAGGAGAAGATGAGTTTTCTTTTGAATTGTTGTGTTGAAAGTGTTGGAGCTGTGGAGTTACATTGGTCATTGATGGTTGAAGGAACCCAGAAGACGTAGAGTTTTGTGTCATAAAAACGTATTTAAAAAATATAAATACAATTTTCTCTACAAACGGACTGTCCGCAACAAACTGGAGAAAATTCGTGGATCCTTAGAGCAGATCCACGCTTTCCCACATTGTGGAGGTGGACACCGTGAATCAAACACTTGACCTATGACGAACGTGAGATTAGATAACCGGGATTTCTGTGCAGGACTGGAAAGGGAAAGAGATTTGGTTTTGTTTTGATGTTTAGATGAGATGGATGTGTCAGTTAAGACCTCGGCATCCTCGCGCTCCTACAGCCTTGACTGAGACAGTATTACAGGCAATGCCCGTTTTCAGTCAACCTCTTTTCTAGCTTCTCTGTCCAACATTTTCGCATCTACACCAATCTGAGGTATATGCAATTCTACAAATAATTTGTAGATCTGGTTAATCAATGATTTGGTAGGTTTGAAATCTATAAGTGTTGTTATATCAAAATTCCTGGTGTTGTCCCATAAAGCAGCTCATATGAAAATATCCAAAATGTTTTGGGTGACAACCAAATCTAGATTGGCCTTTGGTGTTTCTATGATTTCCATTCCTCGAGAATGTGCTGTGAGATCTTGAATTATGTCTTGGACCGTGGAATTATTGTATGAACAAATGGCACTGGATTCGAACTGGTTGCTCTTATAAGCTGCCCTAAACTCTCAATGCTCCTCAGACGTTTATTCTTTTTCCCCAACCTTGAATTGATGCATTAAATAGAAATCCCAATTTGGCACCAATAATTTCCTTACATATAGTGCCTAAGTCTGTCTTGGAATTGGAGCTTGGAAGAATTTTATTCCAGTGCCTAGATCTATTCTTCTCTTGGCACATCTCAAGGTCTATGCTTTCCATGCCTGGAGAATTTTCTTTACATTCGACGGTCTAGAAAAGGCCATGCATTCCTTGAGTGTTCCATGTATGGCGTAACCCTTGAATTGTACCATTGTATTTGCCATGAAGGGGGTTTTAAATGTGAAGTAAAATTTTAAGTCACTCTAAAGGAGTTACAGTTGTACGTGACACTCACCTGCTATGCCACTAGTAAATAGTCATGTGCAGATGCCTCAAGCTCTACATTAGCATTGAGAAAATCCACTGTAATTGTCAACGAAAGGACTGCTGCAAAGCTTCTGGCTCACCTTGGCCTCGCCCACATCTTTAGTTTCTAATTTTCTATTTTGAGTTGTTATCCCTACTTCAGAACGCTACAAGTCTTTGTATTGCAAATCAGTACTTAGAGCCATGCTTACTCTCCACGCAACCAGTGTTGGCTAGATTTCACAACTTCTCATCACATATATGTTTGGCCACGCTTAGTCTAGCTAATATCCCCATAAAGGCCAGGGTTGATGCAAGATAAAATTTCTTCAAAGATCATTAGTCTCTGGGTCCGATAGCAACTTGGGATCAGTGTGTAGCTCTATATAATATTTAGCATACCCTCCAATTCCCCATGTGCTCTTGCCTTCAGCTAAATGCAATTCGTCCAAATTTTAGTAGATTTCGGTAAAGTATGAGGAATCAGATCAGAGGCAGCATCTGGGCTGGAATATCCCACCCAGGATCAAACCAAGCAGCGGAAGCGTATTGGACCTCCACTCCATTGTCAATGGATGGAGGAGGACGATATCCTTCTAGAATCCTAAATCATCCATTTGCTTGACAAATTCACTGTTGAGCGAGATGTGTTCCAATTTTTTTTAAAAGATTTATAATAGCGAGATAATTTTGTAATGGAGTGATAAGTGGATTTTTTTTAGAAGAAGCGATATATGTAATTTGGAGCGATTGAGTTAGTGTCCAAATTTTTGAAAATAATTTGCTTCCAAAATTTGGAAGTGAGACATTTTTTAAAGCGGAAGATGATGTACTCCAGTAATTAATAAAGACATTTCTTTTGGGTGCTTGTGTCCTAGATCCACCTGAAATTCAATAAGGGGGTTATAGATACAGTCTGTGTTGTGAACGTGCTTGCATGATTTGAAGTCGAATTTGTAAAATACTCTCTTTATTATGCTAGAACAAAACAAGTCATCGATCTAGCTCTTGAAATCAAAGCTCCCATAATCACTTAAGTTCATAAACACAAAGAGTCACATCATCAACTTGATGAAAGCAATCTTTTGCAACAACGTTTCACAACAACTAATTCATGCCATCAAGTTAAGGATGCTACACACTCAAATATTTCAAGTCGAAACGACATCAACATTATGACCACTTTTTGTATCACTTGCAATATTGTACAGGTGCATTTTCGGTTGTAACTGACACTCTCATTTGATTTGGTAAAGCACATCATTAAGTCAAGTCAGTTGCTACTTGAACATTGAATTTATCATTTGTCATTTGGGTGCATTTTCGATAGTGTTCGACACTCATCATTTTTTAGCACATTTAGTGCATCACTAAGTGCAGTAATAAACCAAGAGCTCAAGACAACAGGGGTTTAAAGCAAGTACAACAATCATCAGCAAGTGAGCGTGTCATCAAAACCAATCAAGCAAATAAGTATTTCAAGTAAAAGCAATAAAAAAAATGACTGTGTTCATAAAATAATCAAGTAGCCAATCATCATCAAATGAGTATGACTTCTAATCTTTAAGTAAACATCAAAACAAGCATGTGTCTACAGCAAGCACACTAGGATCAAGTGAGTGTGTCAAGTAACCAAATCAAGTGTGATGATTCAATGCACAACAAGCGAGCCTATGTAAAAGCATTCAAAAAGTTTCATTTAAGCACAACAATCATCATCAAGCGAGTGTCAAGTCAACAATTCAAGCAAGTGTTTAAAAGCTTCAACAATAGTACAAGAGAGTGTGTCATTTCTATCATCAACTCAAGTGCACAATTTTCAAGCACGACTTCTACGACAAGCGAGCCTGACTTCAAATTAAGCAAGACATCATAGTGACACACATTCTGTTGTCCCAAATTACTAGCAATTTAATGTTATCATCAGTCGATAACATGGTGCAGATCAACAAAACCACTCTTGCTGACATTCAAGTGCATATTCAACATACACATGAAATGATTGAGTTCCTTCAACTAGAATCATAACTGCAGAGAAATGAGTTGCAAGCGAAGCACGTTGATTCCAAGCCTTTTCCGGATATAGCTGATCATTCGAACTCATTCATCCAACCAACTTCAAGTGTTGAAGTTGTTCTAGTGCAACTTTCTTCCAAACCCATCATCAAGCCATGGGAAGAAATCCAAAGTAATCGAAATCGACGTGGCTTAGGATATGTCAAAGATTATGACAACTTACATATCCCTAATTATTCAAAGCCCATTCAATTCGTGAGTGCCAGATTACTTGAACATATCACCTCTGCAAGTTATCTACAAGTTGCAGACATACATCAATGTGCACAAACTGAAAGTGCAGACAAACAAAAATGCATGCAAACTCAAGTTGCAGACAAACCGAAATGTTCTCATTGTCAAAGAACCAGTCATGTGGAAGATCAATGTTTTGATCTCTATCCCTATCACCATCATGGTAAGTGGAATCATTCATTAGGGAAATGCTACAAACATGACCAACCTGCCAGATTGAACATAAATTATTGACGGATTGATCCATGGGAATGGTCATCCATAGCTAGAAGGTTGTACAAGTTTTACAATCAGATTCACTCACACATATTGCAGCCAACAGTCAAATGAAGATGGTACTCTCGTGCAGTTGAATGGGGGAGTAGAACAGTGAAACTCTCCTGCACCTAAAGGGGGGAGTTCAAAATTCAGATATAATTTGAAGAAGATTGTCTCTCCTTTTAGCTGACGAAGGGGGGAAATGTCAATGAAATTCACAAGTGGTTTTCAGACTGAAAGTCTTGACAACATCAGTGAAGCAGCCAGTGGGCATCCTCATTAGCCAATGGGCATCTTCATCAGCCAATGGGTATTTTTCATCAATAGTGAGCATCAACAAATTTTCTAGTGGGTGATAAATTGTAAAAGCACTAGTGAGCAACTTTCATCATAGAAAAAGAAACATTGAGTTGTTTTTCGACATCTTTAGCTAGTGGCTGATCATCATCAACAAATACGCCAATGGTCGTTCATCAAATCATATGAGTGTTTTCAAGCAAAGGACAGTTGTATCCTTTTGCGGCTTGGCACATGATAGAGTTGTCAAGTGGCATTCAGACATGAATCAGTCATGCAATTGACTCATAGTCTCTTCATTTGCAGTTTCTTCAGCATCTAGATTTGGCGGTCTTTTCAAGCAAATGATTTTTGAGGAGCAACTTGAGAACTTGGAAGATGGTTTCTTATTATTTTTGGATTTATCATTGAGGGCGGGAATGTTAACATCACTCTCTTAAAAACAATTATAAATCCAAACAAAATAATTAATTAAATTAAATAATGAGAGTTAGTTTCTTAAACTAAGGAGTTTAGTTAGGAAGCGAGATTCTATCCAAGTAGTTCTCCTAAATTAGTTTGTAAGTTGAGAAAATGTCTCAACCAAGTGAGTCTAAGATAGACACACTATCTTAAGGCAACTTGCTTATGTATTTAAATGTATTATTAAATTATTTGAAAAAGAGAGAATTACATGAACATGAGAGACCACATGATGTCTCTCTGCCTTTTCCGCCAATTTATCTTTTGATTATTGTGTGTTAATTTTCTGTGTGTGTTTAATATGGCTGAGTGAGTGTAGTATTGGCTATGTGTTAAATTCCTTTACAATTTTGAATTCGAAAAAAATAGTAGATCAGTAATACATTTTATTTTTTATTTTGATTAATTTAATTAAAAACAGAACACTTCACTTTTTTCCAAAATAACCTTTTATTTCAGAACTTAAATCTAATGTAACTTTTATCTTCAAAAACTTACATAAAATATTTTCCAATTTGTGTTTAGATAGTATTACCATTATATTCGAGGGCCTGTAGGTAAACTACAAACCGCTCGACCAACTTATTGTACTCCAAATCATTTTGAATCTCATCAAACTATTCAGTGTCTGAATCAAACACTCGTATATTCTAATTTTTCACCTCAATTCACACGAATTTGGTAACAAGTGTGTGTAATGAATCCAAAATAAGTGTCTTTATAAATACATATATATATATATATATATTATATATATATATATATATATATATAAAAAGTTTTGTATTAATCATAGAAATAAAGATATATGGATAAATTGGTGTAGGTCGAGGGAATTCCAACCGAAGAACTCCACTTCTTTCACATATACCTAACAAAAACTAGCTACTGACATACTAAGATTTGGATAAACACTACCCAATTGGTCTTACAAGCTTCTCATTAGATAAACATAGAAAACCGAAGAGACATTATATTCTCAAATTAGCATACGAGCAACCAAAGCTTGTTCTCAAAACCTACATAGAAAGACACACAGTGCATCTTATAGCCATAAAAAAAAACCAGCATTATGAAACTGGAAACATAAGACCGACACGAAATATTTGGTCATGACATGATACATTGTAGTAATCCCTCTAGAGCAATGCCCATACTGGGCCAAACTGAAGCAAGATAACAACCACTTAGGAAGTCAACCAACACCAACCAAATGCATCCCTTCAACCTTAGTCCTCATCGGATGAGGAAACAGTAGCCAAAGTACAAGAGCTATAACTAGGCCACTCACCATGGTCACTACCTTCTGATTCACACAGGTTACATGGCTTCCAACATGTCTCAGGTGGACATCAATTCCATCTACACTAAATCAAAAAGGTTCCTTAACATTCTTTTCACATCCTCAAGGGATGAAAAGAGGTTGTGTTTCTCAACTTGTTTGTCTCTAAGAACTAAGCTCAACAATGTCCTCATTTCCAACAAAGGGCCACTGAATTTAATAATTTTTTCTTTTTGCCTATGGTGTGTCTTTGATATAGAACCCGTCCACCCAAACCTTCAAATAATTTCTAATTAGATACTATATTTCTTTCTTCTCCCACCTTCATCTCCAATGCTCTTATTTCCATATGCAAGTTATAAGGGACAAAGTTGAAATAAGACGCCACCAATTAATGATCTACCAATATTGCACCCCTTTAACCGGGCTCAACATTTCTTCCGCCACCACTTTGGCTTCTATGGCGTTACCTTAGAGGCATGCCAAAGTTGGCGAGGGGTTTACTGAAATATTTATAGAGAATACGCATACATGCAAAATGACAGACAAACTAGACCCTATTCCTTTCTACTAAGTCAGAACTCCAACACACCAAGTCATCACAATAGCCCTAAATTAAATGTGTATACCTGGAAGGTAGACCAGTTGTAAAAACAAGGGGTGAAATAAAGTCCAAAATAGACTTTAAATCCTCCACAATTTTACTAATACAACACCACTTCTTAACACCAGACCGACAATAATCCCAGAACCAGAGGTCCACAACTATCCCAAGTTCAACACCCTGGGAGGCTATCACAACCCTCCATAAAACACCACCCATGAAAACCACTCATGATGCAAGACAAATAGATCCGACTACAAAACCACCCATGACACAACACAAATAGAGTCGACTAATAAACTCCTAAACCTAAGACCAAGCATAAAGAAGAATCTCAATTCTTGAACTAAAACAAATCCAAGGATGAGAAATACTCACCTAAGACAACAAATAAACATACAATAAGTGACAAGTAACAACCTCACTGAGACATAAAGCTGGAATAGAGGACCAGAATTTACATTTTGAATTCGTCAGTCCATAGGGAAGAGCTCCCCACCCCATCAACCAATGAATATCCGATGCTCAGAACACCATTTTCACATACTGTGTAAGTGTTGATTGTTGTTTTTCCCTGAACCTGAGGAAAAACCATTGAAAATAACACACTAGGAGAGCCCCCATGAACCAATACTCATACGATATGTTGGATAAGGTTGAGGAATAAACCTCGGTTCTTGCAATCTGCTTCTTGGTACACACCATCACTCAAAACCCTCTCAAAAGATTAAACAACATGCATGTGCATGTGAGGGAGACACCACGTACTCCAACAATAAATGGGAGAGTGAATGACCAGGGGAAGTGGGCACAAAAACCTAGGCCCCATCCTATCTACATCAACACCCCATCAGGGGAAAATAAACAATAATTATCATTATAATTAGATAATTTTAAATTTTAAGATATATATATATATAAAAGTTGTGTAATTTTTTAAGTATAGACTCTATATATAATTTCATTTATGAGATTTTGAATAAAGGATAATTAACATACTTTTATGTCACTCACTCAGATAGTTTTTCTTAGATTCAAAATATTTATATTTTCATTAATATTAATATTCTTTATTTTAAATATGTTTTATTCTAAAGTATAATGTCCACGAACTTTTTTAAGTGTAATGAATTTGATGAGTGAATTTTAGCAATTTATACGATTTATTTAATCTCTTAAGGTCAATTGAATACTTTGATATTTTTATTTTATTTATAGATAAAACAAGGGAAGCTACAAAGCAGCAAGTCTTTGTCAATGTCAGCCAAAGAAAATAAAATCCATTGGGATGATACTTCTTGAATAGAAATCAAACCAACTTCAAATTTACCAGAATTAAAATCCATTGGGATGATACTTCTTGAATAGAAATCAAACCAACTTCAAATTTACCAGAATGAAACATTTTTACTCATTCTAGATGCCCCTACAACAATAAATAGTTGCAATGAAACTTGTCCTCTAAAATCCATTTTCCAAGGCAAGTATCCACGAAGATTCTAACATGAGCACGAATTGTAGATTTTGTTTTTGATTTGTCAATTTGTTTTCCAAGCATGTTTTGGATTTGCTTAACCATTTTTTTATGTTTAATTTAAAACACTATTATTTTTTTCCTTTTACAAAATTAAATCCAAAAGATCATCGAAGTGATTGTTCAAGACCATGTGATTTTTTTTGTCATGTTGATGCCATAAAATTTGGAAGTGAAACTGTTCAAAATGACATGCCTTATAATGTTGCATCTCTTGCTAAGTTTTACGTGTTTCTCAAAGCTTGGACGCTGCACTAGCATAGATTTTTATTTCAACTGGAAAACCAAAAGTTGTGGAAATTTTGTTAAATTGATTTGTTTTGGATTTAAAAAGTTTGAAATGCTACTATAATGCAAAAACAACGCCAAGTTGGAAGGATTTTGAATCCTTTAAATTAGGGATGTTTAATCAGAATTTGCAAGATTAGGTTGTCCTTGTAAGAAAAAAATGTTTTTGTTTTATAGAAAAAGAAAAAGGTTAGCATAATAATCCATGTTGCTGGATTGTTTGATGTGATGAATGCAAAACATTTTCAAAATCTGAAAAATAAAATACCAAGAATATTTGGTTAATGGGTATTGTTCTTTAGGCTAAAAAGAGTAGATTCAATTTATAGTAACAAGAGTCATCCAATCATGAAAGGTATTCTCATAGAAAAAATGAAATAGAAGATTGACCTGAATAATTATACTAAATGGTACTAGTATAGTAACTTGTAAAATACTATGATGTCCAAATCTATCAAAAGTTGTAAATAAGCATGGAACCACCAAAAATTAAATTTACAAACATCACTTTATTTTTAGTATCTACCACATCCAACTAATATAACAGTAGCAGAGCTACTCTAGACCGATGAGTTTTGGCTAGATAGCTCCAAATAGCTCCAAACATCACAAGCATCATGAATTCAAAGAAGTATTCTACATAGAAACCAAATACACATTTACACCTTTAGGTTAGGTTGGCTTGATATTACTGGTAATCAAACGATATAAATTGGGATTGAAATGGATCAAAATGTGGGTTTTGTAGGAAATCAAATATCAATACATATGATGGGTTGATTTGGAGTCCATCAAATTGAATAGGCTAGGGTTGTGATTTTCAAATATCTGATTCCTATAAGATTTAATAAGGGTGGTAGAAACTTTTCCCAATAGAGCACTGCTTATTTTCTCATAACAATGAATAGAAAAAAGTGAGAGAGAAACATGAAACTCATCTTCACCGCAATATTATGTTTTTTCATCTCTTCTAAAAGGGCCTTGTGATTAAATGGATGGAAAAAATGTTTGTGAATTGAATGTTGATGAGGAGGAGGATGAAGGATCAAGAAGAGACCAAAGGAAAATGGAATGGTCTCCTGAACCAACCGAGTGTTAAAGCAACAAATCCCAGGTGGTGATGATCACAACCAATGTTATCGCAATGCCTGAAACATATGTTCTCCCAAAGCTTCTCATACTGAGCAACCTAATGCCATAGCCTACTGACACATGAAGCCCTAGCTAGAGATCTTCCATCTAAGTATTCAGAACAACAAATAACAAACTCCCATCTAGAAAAAAAAGTTCCTTCTCAAGACATGTAGACCTCTGATTTGTACCGCATGGATCCCTAAATTTCATTATTTTGGAACATCTTGTCCAATGAAAATAAAACCCTTGTTGGGTGTATGAAAGGATCCTTAAATTGCATTATTTTGGAAGACATCTTGGCCAGGGGAAAGAAAATCCTTGTTAGATTTATCACGATAATTGATCCTATTCTTCTTAGGCATTCACATTACAGTTGTGATTTCCATAATATATGTATGAAAAGTCCAATATATCACAAACATTTAAGAGATATTGAAGGCCATTTTTTTGAAGCGACTTGAACTTTCCTACTTAATATGGACAAAACTCTAATTCAATAACACGAAGACGGGTGGTCTGCAGATGGACTAGCCTTCTATTTAGATAACCAAGGAGAAGGGAAACCTCACATGCAAGCTTGAGATAAATAATAAATTTGGACATATGATAAAAAATAAAAAATTAAATATTTAATTCAATTTTAGATAAATAGATTAAAATCAAAATGAAAGAAAAAATACTTGTAGAGATTGCATGCATTTCACGTGTAAGTTGAGTGCTCCATTAGTTATCACACTTGGGTTAATGTTGCAGGTGAAGAATTTTTTGACAACCCTTTTTTTGTCTTGAGCAAGAGAAAGACTCTGGGGTACACTCCTGATTGAATAACAAAGTGCATATGTGTTGCATACTCTACATTATTAAGACAATATCTTAAATTGTAGCTTCTATTCATTCTGACTCCAATAAACTGACCGAACACTATTATTCCCAATAAATTATGCATATTTTGGATTGTAGATTACTGTGGTGTGGTTTCTAAGAGGAGTTCGAATTTTCCACAGTGTTCATTTTTATATTGGTCGACGTTTCGAGTCTAGACCCAGACTCATCATCAGGACTGATATACGGAGAAAAGAAAGAAAAGGGTTTGTGATAAATATGAAAAAGGCTTGATGTAAAGACAGTATGGCCAACTCAATGTCTGTTTATTGCTATAATTTCAATTATTTATATTATTATTTAAATCATTATATATCATTATTATTTATTATTAATTTATTATTATTAATCATTATTAATATTTTTTATATTATTGTTTATATTATTATTTATTTAATCTTATTTATTGTTCTTAATCATATTTATTTTTATTATTTTATTATTTATATTATTCTTATCTATTATTAATTTTTATTATTATTAATTATTATTTATATTATTTATATTAATTTATTATTATTTGTTTCTAATTATTATTTATATTTTATTTAATTATTTATACTGTAATATTAATTATATGGTTATTGTTATTAATTTATTATGTATTTATCACTTTATTATTCTTTATCTGTAATTAATATTCTTATCTATAATTATTATTATTTATTCTTATTAATTTTGGAAATGGAAACACGGGTCCAACAATCTTCAAAATAAAGTATTCGAGGGGTTGGACACTTTTAAGACGTGTATGTGTGAGATTAGGACATTGAGAGTTCATTAGAAAATTTTGCAAAATTTTGGAAGGACTTTGATATTTTATCATGATAGTGGGTGGGTTGAATGTGCAAACATAAGTGGAGAAAGGTGCAACCCACAATTTTCTAGGGAACACCAAGTGCAAAAAAAAGTTCATTGAAGGTGGTTAACTCAATAATGAAGCCAATGGTAGGAGAAATTTATTTTGAACATTTGCAAGTAGGTGAGCCTTTAGATAACTAGGAGTTTATGATAGCTCAAATGGTTGAGCATGTAATGGTATTTATGTAGAATTTCTGTAATTATTATTCTTATTTATTGTTATCACGATTTCAAGCGAAAGGTTAGAGAAGCTATTGAAATCATAAAACACCCTCGAAACCTTAATAGGGATGGAGACTTGGAAATTAGCAAAAATTGAAACTCTTTGCTCGCCCCCCACGAATATGAGCATAGGTTCTCAATAAAAATTGTAACTAGGTTAAATATGGAACTTAGTATCTAACATTGATAAACTAACAAAATAACATTTAGCTAATCCCTCTATTTATTTTAATTCATTAACAACATAATAACTTGGTAGATGAATAATAATATAAACCCCTTGAAAATAAATTAATTACGCTACACATTGGAAACTATTGATAAGAAGAATAATAATGATAAATATGATAATAATAATAATATAAATAGTAATAATAAACATATAATTAATTAGTTAACAATAATAATAAATATAAATAATAATAATGAAAATATAAATAATAATTAATAGGAATAAATAATAAGAATTATAGATAAGAATAATTAATAAGAATTATAGATAAGATCTATAAATAATTAATAAGAATAACATAAATATAATTAACATAAATTATTAATACATATATTAATTAATTACAATAATAATAAATAATAATAATATAATAAATATAAATATAATATAAATAATTATTATAAGATAAATAAATTATATATAATATAATATAATTTATTATAATAATATAAATAATGATAGATAAAGGATTTAATACAATATAATAATAACTAATTAATAATAATATAATAATGATTGATAGATAGGAATATAAGACATAATATAAAATATAATAAGTATATAATATAAATTGTTTAAGACATTAATAATGATTAAATAAATAATGATTAATAAACAATAAATTAAATTAATGATTAATAATAATAATATAAAACAATAATTATTAATAATAATTTAATAAATGTTTATAATAAATAAATAATAAATAAATATATAATATGTAGATAATTGATAAATAATAATATAAATAATTGAAATTATAGCAATAAACACACATTGAGTCGGCCATACTGTCTTTGCATCAAGCCTATTTCATATTTATCACAAACCCTTTTCTTTCTTTTCTCCGTATATCAGTCCTGATGATGAGTCTAGGTCTAGACTCGAAATGTTGACTAATATAAAGATGAACACTGTGGAAAATCTGAACTCCTCTCAGAAACCACACCATAGTAATCTACAATCCAAAATCAATTTACACATTTTTCATCCAAAAATTTTCTTTCCAAGGATACTTTACAGTTGTTCCATTAGGTACATATTCCATATATACTTAACATTCCCCATCCTTGAAAAATCTTCAAAGACTTATGTCTTTGTTTCAACCAAAATTGTATTAGGGTTTGGTCACTTACTGCCCTATTCATTTGTGCTGAGGTTGACCTCCAGACTTGCTCAATTGAATTTCAAGGTCTTCAATTTGTCTTTTCATCCTCTTGATATTAGTTCTTAGTCTCCCATTGATCAATCTCACATACCTTGCCTCCTTGATTGTAGGCATAGTCCATGTAAAGTATTGAGCCTTTCTACTAACTACTTGAGGTTTTGAAGCTTTTCCACTTTCCCACAGAGCCTTCATTTTGTTGAAATTGGCCTTCTCAGCTACATATTTCCTTACCCTTTTCTTAAGTTTAGCAATCTCAAGACTGGCAAGTTTCAATTTCTTCTTAACTTCCTCATAGTTATTTTCTTCTTCTTGAGTATTGACTACTTAGTTTCTGTCATCTTCATGCATGGGTGATGGTGGAACCATGGGCTCTTCTCAAAAACCTAATATCTCCCTTGTTTCCTCTACCTCCGACTCTGACTCTTGTAACCTTTTTGATGGCCTAGGCACAAGACTTCTAGGCTTGAAGACAAATTTTGAAACCTAATCTTCAAATAGTAATTTTTTTTAGAGGATTTCATCTTTTTTGATTTTCCCTCACCTAATTCAATGAAGTCTGCTTGGACTAGAGGTGATTCTTCAATGTCAATAACCTGAAGAAGATCATTCAAACTTCCTTTTGGGACTAGGCTTTCATCAGCGACCACTATTTTACCCTTTTCTTTGGCTATTTGACTTCTAGTTACCCTTCTCTGGACTGCTTCACCAATTGCCTGCTCTAGTGCTGCTTCCTTAATTTGATTTTTCTTCCTCTATGAATGCTGAGGAGTATCTTGAATAGTCAATGGTGTTTCAGTCACTAGCTCCTTAACTCGCATTCTGGTCTTCATTTTAAAACTTGCTTGACCTTTTTACTGCAAGGTAACTAGTCTCTAGTGATGATATTTCCTTAGCCCTAGGGCTAAACCCTGTTTCAACTCTAAAACCATACATAAAGAGAAATGTAGGCCACTCTCTATCTACCTTCTGAAGTTTATGTAAGACAATTAATTTAACCAAGGCATGATGGAACAATGAAGTTTCACATGCCTCTTTCTTCAATTGTATTTTATTAGACATCTTGCCTAAACTTCGAAACAGAAAAAGAGGTAGATCTAGAGAGATTATCCTAGTGAAATGCAATAGTAGTTCGAAATAATAAGAATACACCTTGTGGTATCTTCCTTCACAGGTGAATTAATTTTGTATGCACAAAAGTAGGTTGGCATATGTATCTTTGACATAACCCATTTGCATTTCTTTAGTTAAATATGTGTCTACAAATTCTGGCTTCAAGAATATATTGCAGGGTGCCATTTCAAACTTGAAATTCTTAAACCACCTTTCTTGACATCTAGGAATTTCTGTTACTAAAGATATAATTTTGGGAGAAATTTGCAAATCTAAAACTCCAACCTTTGTATGTGAACTTGTGAAGTTTAGAGCAAATTCCTTGGTCACTTGGTTATGTCCCCACTGTAGTTTCTCACAGAACCTCTAGCAACCTGCATTTCTGAAGGCTTCTTCAACTGACTTATCTTTCGTGAGAGCATCTAATCCTTTAGGTTCCATTCTCAGACATCGACCTGACCTGTGATTTTTTCTTTCTTTTGACATTTTTCCTTTGAAATCCTTGTAGATAGAAAATGTAGAAGAAAATTGCCTTGCTTGATTTAGGAACTGCCTCGCTTTAATTTGATGAAGAACTACCTCACTTGAACCCTGCAAAAGAAATTTGGTTTTTGCTCACCCTGGGCTTGTTTACTCAAAACAAGAACAACACCAAGTGTCTCTTGCATGAATATGACCAAGATCAACACGAATATGACCAAGATCAACTAACCTTTTTTGAAAATTAAAATGACTAATGACAAATCACCCCTAACGAATCTAATGATGGATATGAATGGTTGCATGTGAGAGGAAAGGTTTGTGGACTAACACTTGATGATGAAGATTTAATGGATTCTGGTGGATTTGATAGCTAGACATGATTGATTATGAATCCTTGATTTCATATCGCATCTAATATAAATTCAGGGTTTTGCGATATGAAAACGACTAGCTATGAATCCCCAATTTCATAGTGCATGTAGTGTGATTTTAGGGCTTTGTGCTACGAAAACGCCTAGACAGTTTTGTAGCGCATTCAAATTTTTGAAATGACTAGACACATGAAACTTAAAACATGATATGGGATCCATAAGGGGCAAAACAAGGTTGTTGAACTTTATTTGAGGATGGAAATGAGACTCTAACCATATGAATTAGAGTCTAAAAACATAAAAATGACTTGACCATGTCTAACAAAGAAAACTTAGGAACCATGCGGGTTTTCCAAAAATTTTAAAAACTTTTATAGTGATAACACATGGAAGTTTCATAATTATATTAATTAAAGGTGAAAATGTAGACATATATTCACATGCTACCATTTTTTTCTTAACTTGCATAGCTATTTCATTACTATATTAATCAAAGGTGAAAAGATAAACATATATTCACATGACATCATTTGTTTTTCTTAACATGCATTTAAATTTCATAATTCTATTGGAAAAATGTGAATAGGTAAACACTTAATCACATGATGCCATTTAGTATTTGATAATTGTATTAAGTATATGTTAAAAATAAGCATAGATTTAAATATTGAAGCTAATTAATATTTGGAATTTCATGAATTGATGTAGAAGAAACCACAACAATATCTCATAGAAACTTCATAATATCAAGAGGTGTGTGAGGATTTGGGAAAAACAACAAAAAATAACTTTCTCTGGAGCTTAAGGATATTATTGAGGACGTTGAATGTTTGGGCAGGATCACAGATCAGGGGGAACCTACACCCTTCATATTGGAGAGGCTGAAAGAATTGGAGCACAAGAAGAGACACATTCTCCAGATACAACAAACCACATGGTGCCTAAAATGTGAAGCTTTGTGGCTCCATGAAGGGAGTAGGAACACCCACTTCTTTAAGAATGTTTCTAATGGCAGAAAAACAATCAACGTTATCTAGCATATACAAGGGAGGAAAAGTGATGGTGTATACACTACTGAAGATATTTAAAATGAAGCAGTTCATTTCCTTTAGTCTTTCTACTAGGCATGATCGAGTGGTAAAATTGAATATCAAATTTGAGGATTGGTGGAATATCCTCTCATGTTTACTGAGGAAAAAAACAAGGATTTATATTGTCTGATAACAATTGAACAAGCTATATGGGTATTGAAATATTTTCAAAAGACAAATGTCTAGGACTAGATGGCTGGATAGTGGGTATTTTTATCTATTTATTTGATTTGATGTGAAAGGATCTATTGGATATGGTTGAAGGACCAAGGATTTATGGTTATGTATCTTGATCTATAAACTCCACATTTATTGCTCTTATTCCAAAGGTTTCTACTGCTTCCACTTTCATATATCTCAGGCCTAATTCACTATGTAAAATTTCTTATAAACTCATTCCTAAGATTATAATGGAGTGTATGAAGATTTCCCTCTCAACATATGTTTCTCAGGAACGATTTAACTTCCCATATAATCATTTAATTCACAATATAGTGGCCACAACCCATGAAACTATATATTACATCCGCATAAAAAAATGGTGGCTTTGGTTATGAAGGTGGACTTGCAGTAAGAATACAATTGTGTAGATTAATTTTTCATGCACCTTAACCCAATGAAGACTAGTCTGGAGGTTCATAATGTTGAATGGATCATGCCTTTGTTTCATTGGTATATTTCGTTGTTTTAGTAAATGGTTATCCATCTAGGTTTTTCAAAGGAGAAAAGGCTTGAGGTAGGGATATTGACTGTTGCCATTACTCTTCATTTTGGTTATGGATTGTCTCATTCAAAAAATTAATGTGTCTTGATCGTTGGGCCTCTTCTATGGCATTAGATTAGGAAACAATATTTACATAACCCATCTCCTTTTTGTTGACGACATCCTAAAGTTTGGGATGGTTTCCATAAAATAATGGATGACACTACATAATGTTATCATGAGATTTGGTAAGACCTTCGGGTTGATGGTTAACAGAGACACATATTTACTCTTGTACTAAAAGGAGACCAAGAGAAGATTAAATATATTGCTGACATTTTTGTTTTTCACACTAATCCTTTGTGTGAAGGCTTCACATACCTCGGTTTTTGTCTTAAGCTGAATAATTATCGGCTTACAGAATCCCAATGGCTTTTGGAAAAAAAATTCCATAGACTCAATTGTTTGTCACATAAATGGATAAATCTTGGAGGAAGATATATCCTTGGATAGGAAGTCCTCCAACATATTTCATTATATTGGGATCATATTTGCATTCTCCCTTAAGCTATTATTACAACGATTAGGAGTATTATGAAACTCTTTATTTGGGTAGGATCAGGTGAGAAGAAGAAATACACCTTATTAAATGGGAGGATATCATTGTTCCAAAATAATATGGTGGATGGGGAATTTTAGACATGAAAATTTTTGTATGGGCTCTATTAAGAAAATAATTATGGCGTGCTCTTTTTTGAGAGGGTATCTGGAGGAATATTATTGAGACAAAATATCTACAAAATAAGAGATCCACTGATTAGATTAGAGAAGGAAGCATTGGGATAGAAATTGGATCTTACATTTGGACTAGCTTCCACAAGGTTAAATGTTGGTTTCTCCAAAATATTAAATGGTCATTTGGCAATGGAAACTGTGTAATTATAGTTGTAGAGAAAATTGTAACACCCTCCTCTCACATTTACCCAAGTAACCATCCAACTTGGGTAAGCATGTGACGAGAAGTTACTATGATATGATATTACTTCCTAAGTCACCATAAGTTAGTGGAACTAAACGAAACACACCATACATACCTTCCACATCAACAACAAAACTCTTAGGAACCATCCAAAACTCTTAGGTAACCAATCCATAAGTTCCACTAAGTTTTTATACTAATTAATCCCCAGACGCTCCCAAGATATGGGCATGCATGTGTCTAGAGTGCTCTCGATGCTCCCACATATGGTATTCCAACATCCAAGGGCTTTTCTACCAATTACTATGTCAACGTCCATAGGATTTGAGCCATTTTTTTAGGCCCAGAGCCGAGGTCACTACATAGAATTTAGTGATACCTTTAGAACATAATATAACAATGGGATGATGATACAAATACATTTACTTGAATGAGCACTTGAGTATATCCCTACTAGCCATGACAGGAATTTTGTGAAACATGTGACAAATATGTAATCTACATGTTTAAACAATAGATCTAAGAATAGGGGTCTTATACTCATATGAGAATCACTAAAAATAATTTTTTCCTTGTCACATTAGATGCCAATTCACCCATTAGGCCATAGATACATTATTCATTCACTTACAAGTAAAAAAATGATGAGAGTCGTACATAGCCACTGTCATAATACATGCTCATAACTAACATAATAACCAAAAAAATACCAAGGAAACATCAGCCATATCATTCACATATAAACCCGTAGAATACTCATGAATTAACAAAGATAAATAAACTCATATTAATGATGGAAAAGCCAAACTGGTATGGGACTACCACGTTCCACTTGACCATAGACATGAATGAGCCAAATATCTCTTTATATAGTAACTCTCATTCCATATTCCAAGCTTGAATGTGGGATCTCATAAAACACATCAATTGCAAACAATCGAGGTCTTTCAAAGGCTAGCAACCTCAACCCATCAAACAATGATTCTACCTCAGGGTTGGACATAAAGAAACCATCATTATATAGGGCTCTAGAATGTTTTTCCAACCAAGGCTCTAGGAATAGTAACTCAACCCAAGTTGTTACAGGGATCCATAACATTTTTCCAACCAAGGATATAATCCATGTTAAAGGAAACATAAGATCTAACCAGAAAAATAAAGAAATAAACCCACAACACCATGGCTATCTAGGAAATGGAGAGGATAGGAAAACCCATTGTCAATCTAGGCAATCCTCCATGCCAGTTACAGATCATGCACAATAAACCACATGCATATGACATGCATGCAAAACCTAATGATGAAAACATACATGCAACTTGGTACCTACAAGCAAAACCTAGTGTAGTTGTTGATCCCGATGTCCTCTTGCAATTTCCTACTCTTCCTTTTCCTTCTTGCTTCAAAAACCAAACTGTGCGACACCCTCCAAGAGTTCTCCAATATAACTCTATGTGTCCAAGAGTATGAGAGGGATATGGTAGAGAGAGAGCTCCAAAACTGAAATGACAAAATTCTTAGCAACTAATCCTCATAAGTGTTTTTATCAATGATGCCTCTATTTTATTCAATTTCCTCCTCACATGTAGCCTGTGACCTTTCACATTCATTTTCTCTTAATTTCCTTTATTTTAATAAATAAAATTCCAATAAATGTTTCATGCATTTCCAAAGCCTTCTCCATTGCCTTTTCCAATTTCATTAGCCATAATAAATAGAATTGACACACCACTAGGATGTTTCTTACCCACCATTTAGCTTGGAATATGTGTCCCATGACCTTAGTCTTATATATTTTACATGGATTTTTAATGAGGGTTGTTACATCACCCTCCTAAGTGTTCAATGACACCTACAAAGTAGAAAAATGTTGAAAACAAAACATACTCCCCATGGTGCTTTATAACACAGCTCGTTGCAGTATTTACAATGACCATCTGCTAAAACATGACAAACATACTATTTACTAGATATTAATAACACAAATAATTACATTATTTACAATAATAACCACATATACACACATACACATTGGCTTCACCCAACAAATAATCATACTGTCTATGGAGCTTTATAAATCTAGCTTGATATAGTACTTACAATAATACACACATATACACATATCCACAGTTTCTCAACCAACAAATGAAAGGACACAATGTTTTCATCTGCAACAAGGGAATCTAGAGGCTCACATCTCCACCCTCAAATTCATGCTAGGATTCACCTCCTTCTCAGGAATTCCATAATCCACTATAAGGTTAAATCTACATCCAATGTCTAACACGATAATCTCGTGCCCCTTGTCCTCTTAGTGAACAATTATTAACTCATTGTTCTAGGGCACAATCCCAATGTGTATCTAAGTCCATATGGAAATTCTAATGGAAACAAAAGTCCATCGCTCACCTTCCTTTTTCTACTACATAGTCCCTTGGGAAATATGGTCACCTCCTTCCATGCAGTCACACACCTTCCAAGTTCTGCTGGCACCCCCATCCTAGGCAGTCCATCCTTCAACAAGGCTTCATCACATCTAAAGGTCCAAAAAAAAGGAATATCCCTATTTTAAAACCATCATACCGGTCATAGAATGCTCACGAAAATAAATGGACATTATTGGGTACTAGTGTCCCACAATAGACCTCCTCTTGCAACACTTTACCAACATACTGTTGCATTTTCCAATTCCTTTTCCTACTGTTACTAATTCTTGCAATCAATTTCAACCACCCAAATCAGAATTTCATGCTTTGCTATACCAAGCACATAATTTCCACTAGACTAAAAATCAATTCAAATAAATTTAAATCATACCTCATCGATCAACTATCAATAAGGCACACTTGCAATCCGATTCACTTCCTATCAAAACAACTCAAACTATCTCGACCAAATCATCATGAATAAACATATCAAATCAAGTTAGCTCAAAACACAACCATCATAAATCAAAATCATGAATCACATGTAATCACATGTAATCATCATAAACCAAAATCATAGATCACATATAATCATCATAATACATAGTCATAGGTCATATGTATAATAGAAAGGAAATGAAATACTAATACTAATCCTTCTTTGGTCCTTAGATTTTCCTTTATTTTTTTGTACCCACACCAAATCGGTTGCCATGCCTGACAAGCACCTAGTTCCTTCACTTCAACCATGTACACATACCCATAATTGGTATCACATACATACAACCACACATGACAAACAACAGCATGCAATACATGCACCTACACCTAACATACAACACATACACCTACAACCAGTGTACACCACAACAAAATACATACTCCTACATCTGGTGTATACCAAAACAAAATACATGCATCTACACCCGATGTACAACAAAATACATATATGTACACAAAGTACAACATATTGAATACATGAATACATAATGCACATACATCATACAACATGTACACAACACAACATGTATGACATGCACGTAATACCACATGTACACCAGTACCACATGTACAACATGTTCATAGTACCACCTATACAAAACAACACCTTGACAACGTGTGCACAATATCACATGTACACAATGCCACGTGAGCAATATGTACACAATGCCATACTTACACAACTCCACATGCACAACATGTACACAACACCACATGTACAAAACACCATATGCATGACATGTACACAACACCAACTACACATAGCACCATATGTACAACATCTACACAACACCACATGCACATAGCACCACTTCTGAAATCATGCACACAACACCATATCTACATAGCACCACATGTATACCATGCACACAATACCATATGTACATACCACTTCATATACATCATGTACATAGCACCCTATGTACACAAAACTGCATATCGAACATGTGCAAAACACAATATGCACAAAACTCCAAATATCCCTCATGCGCAGAGTACAATATGTACATAGCACCACGTATCCAACATGTACATAGCACCATTTATACCTAAAACTCCATATGCAATATTCGCACAACACTATCGGTACTACCCTTTACATAGCATTGCATAAGAAACATGTACACACAATACATATACACAACACCGTATATGCATAGCATCACAGATGCAACATGTACAACATATACAACATATGCACAATCGTAGTACCACATATCCAAAACCACACTGTCTCTACCAAGGAACTTTGCTTCCAGTGTCTTATCCATGCTTGTCGCAACATGTTGTAAACCACACTGCTTTCATTCTGATCTTGTATCTCCCAGCATTAGCACGTCCATAAAATAGACATAATATAATCACATAATATTAACTCATAAGCACATTATATTTACCTCATATATTTGTCATGACTACTCTTCAACTTGATTCCTCATAAACCAAGAGCCTCTCATGTCATTCACTTGCGTAAGCAATCATTTCTCCATAAGAATGATTTTTAATGACCTTGTCAGACAACAACATACATACATACATACATACATACATGCATACATGCATACATAAACATCATAATTATCATGATCACAACATAATTACTAGATATCATAAGGTCAAGCTTAAGAGAACTCCCTTTATGCGTGCAACAAATGCACAACATCGAGAACAATAGTTCTTGACATAGCCAAGGAATATGATGCCTAAAATCCATTCACCTTACCTTTCTTGATTACCATTCCCATGATTGTCCTACCATCTTCCATTTACACCAATGGACCCAATTAGCTATCATACTCTTGCCTTAAACTACCCTTACACATGCACTTAGCTTCATCCATGACTTACATCACCTGTTGGGTTTCATTCAACTCTTCTCGAGCTCCATTAACTTTCCTCTTCCCTAACCAATTCCCAATATTCTCAAGACATAAAAGGCAATATGAAGAAACAAACAAGAGAAAACCAATAACAATACATCACCACAAACAAAGCGGTATGGCCATACACCATATGTAAGAAAAGCTACAATGAAGCACAACAAATCATAAAAGACCCAAAACACAAGACTTGCAATAAACACCATGACTCAATCCCTATGGTTCCAAATGCTTCCAAAGGAAATCTCGACCTGAGATTTCTTCACAATTTCATTGAAGTATCTTTGCCATGCAATCCCGTTCATCATATTTCCATAAACACACAACTATGAGTGCATAAATAAACATAAAAATACACCAGCTACCTTTTCTTTTTGTGCCAAGCACACTGCCTTCTAATCGAACACATCCACACCATCTCTCAAGGGACTCTAATCCTTTGACGAATCTAGCCAGAACCATAACCAATGGTTATACCATTCAAATATATATTTATGGATATAACACATATCCTCATAATGTCAGAAAAATTCAAGGTTTATAAGACTTTGTGTATGCAAAGCACTCATTTTTTTGGAATTGTGGTTTCCAAACATATACAAAGGAATTTTCACCCAATAGCTTTATTTTACCTTTTCCTTACTGCAATTGAGTCTTAATATGCACTATCACATGTCCCAACTGTTAGTTATATAAAAGGATCAAATATTACCTGAACAAGATAATACCAAGCATGTTTCCCTGCAACTCCTCACATATGTGAGTATTCCATTCCAAAGATCAAGAAATCATGTATATTAATTTGAAATCAACCTTTACCAAGTCTAACAACCATGTCATACTCAACAATCAACTCACATTCATCAATTATAATACATAACCCTACAACTATCACCTACTTAAACTCAAGTACATATCCATTGTCTCAACACATATGTATTAGTACAAACATCCTAATACAATAACATTTTGGAAAGAAATATTATCCATAATAATTGATTCTTATTATCCATTGGTTTCTATGTACTTTGATTTCTCAAAATACAAGAGATAACAATTTACTATTTGTGTGATTTTCTTCCATGAAGAATTAGGCCATAGATATTTTTTTCATTCATTTACAAGTAAAAACATGATGAGAGCCATGCATAGCCACTATCATGATACATGTTCATAACCAACATAATAACCACATAAATACCAAGGAAACATCAACCATATGATCCACATATAAACCAATATAAAACTCATGAAATAAGAAGGAAAAATAACCTCATATCAATGATGAAAAAGTCAACCCATTATGGGACTACCACGTTCCACCTGACTATAGACATGGTTGATCCAAATCCCTCTTCACCTAGTCACCCCCATTCCATATTCCAAGCCTGAATGTGGTATCTCATAAAACACATCAATCTACAACCATCGAAGGATTCAAGATCCCAACCACCTCAACCCATCAAACAATGATTCCACCCTATGCTTGGACATCCCAAAACATCATTAGATTGGTCTCTACCCCATCCTTCCAGGGCTTTGGAGCATTTTATCCAACCAAGGGTTCCAGGAATAGTAACTCAATCCATAACTTATACAAGGCTCCAAAGCATTTTTCCAACTAAGGCTCCAAGGCTAGTAACTCAAACAAAGATGTTATAGGGCTCTAGAGCATTTGTCCAACCAAGGCTCCAGGAACTATTAACTAAACCTAAGCTAAAGGAAACATGAGAACCAACAAGAAAGACAAAGAAATAAACCCAAAATGCTATGGTTATCCAAGAAATAGCAAGGCTAGGAAAATCCATACACAATCCAAGAAATCCTCTATGCTAATGGCATATCATGAAAAATAAACCAAATACATATGGCATGCATGCCAAAATTAGTGAGGAAAACATACATGAAAATCTGTACCTGAAATCAAAACATGATGTAGCTTCTGATGCCAATGTCCTCTTGTGTTTTCCTTCTCATTCTTTTCCTTCTTGCTCCAAAATTCGAAGTATGCCACACTCTCTAAGAGTGCTCCAAGAAAAATCTAAGTGTCCAAGAGTATGAGAGAGGGAAAGAATAGAGAGAGAGAGAGCTCCAGAACTGAATTGACAAAAGTCTTGGCAATTGATCCTCAGAAGCCTTTTTATCAATGAGGCGTCTATTCTATTCAATTTCCATTATTTTCCTTCAATTTCATATTCACATGCAACCTGTGACCTTTCACCTTCCTTTTCTCCTAATTTCTTTTATTTTTATAAATATAATGCCAATTAATGTCTCATGCCTTTTCAAATCCTTTTCCATTTCCTTTGACAATTTCCTTAGCCATAATAAACCAAAGTGACACCCCACTAGTATGTTTTTTTCCCACCATTCAGCTTGGAATACGTGCCCCATGACCTTGGTCTTATATATTTTACATGGATTTTTAATCAGGGTTGTTAGAAAAATATTGGGCATTGACTGTGAAAATCCACTCACGGAGGAAATTATAGTTATGTTACAGTCGAGAGATTTCATATCCATGGAACAAGTTATACTTCGATGGAGGGGAATTTTTCCTATTTGGAGAAATGCCGAGGATATTGGTCTGGTTGGGCACAACACATATCCATGGAATGACTACATACAAGAACTAGAAAGGGAGGGCCTTTTTAGATCAAAGGAGGGATATAACATCACCTGCGTAGGGAATTTTCATCATAACACAGTGGAAGTCACAGACACCTATGGGTACATTATGTGCACATAGTTCTATTCTAGTAATCCTTGCTGGTTCAATAAGACATCGAAATTTCATATCCATATTAGGATTATCCTATATTCCTAGTTGGTTTGGCACAACAAAACATTGACGTGGGAGAATCTCCCAAAATGAGTGTAAATGGGCCTTGTATATGCTCGCTATGCTGAGACTCAACTGAGACAAACTTACATCTTCTATTGGAGTGCCCCATTTCTATATAGGTATGGAGAAGGATTCTACATCTTTAAAACATTACATTTATAACGTTTCTTACCATAGAACAATGTCTATGTTGGTGGATTGAGCGTGGGGGTAACTATCAAGCCACTCCACTGTTCACTTTCTATGAGATTCGACGTGCTAGAAACAAACACATATTTGAAGGCTATCCTATTGACATTCACGTGATATGTTTCAATATTGGGATATTGATGGATACTCAGAGTGTTTACATACAAAAGGATAAATATTTATCGCTCTAGTTCAGCATAAAAATGTTCATACTGTGGGTTCTCCGGTATCTGATTCAAATAATATTTTGTTGTTTATTTTGATGGAGTTGCTCATAGAGTAAATTTTTGTTGTGGTCTTTGGCTATGGATAAATAACAAGACTCACTACAAAATATTGTGGAATGGGGTATCAAGAACAAACATGAGAGTGAAGATTCTAGCATTTTGGGCACTTCTATGGTTTACTAGGAAATTGCCTACGGATTCTTTTCATATATATGTAGACTCTAATACATTCATATTGATGGCGTTTTAGCCAATGCTAATTTTTTCCTGCCAAATATTAGAGGCTGGATCTCCTAGAAAAACATTGTTAAGTATTCCTTTAATCACATTACCTTTCAACACATTTTTTGGGAGTCAATTATCATTATTGATTCACTTTCAAAGAAGGGCCTATCACATCATACAAGTTATATGCATTTCGTGTATCTGGAGGAAAATAAAACTAGGAACAACTCCCTTAGTTTTAAGACACAATGTTTTTATAATTTGATGTAAATTTGAAAACATTAGGTATAGTTTTGATGATAATATTAGTAAGTACATAGGAAATATATGAGATTTTGTGTTGTATCTCTTTGAATATAAGTGTCTTTTAGCACGAGGTAGACTCACTCTCTCGTTGATTTCTGGGGTCTATTTTTTGTATGTATATATTGAAAGTAAATTTGAAAATTATATTGATACAATATATAAACCAATTTTTTTCATTTGAAAAATAACCCTAAAATAAAGAATTTAATTAAAAAATATTCATATACTTGATCAAGAAACTTCTATCTATAAAATAAACATAAAAGTGATCGTAAATTATGATTTGTATCTTCTGAGATCACACTATTCCATTTAAGTGACACTCTGCAAGCCACATAAACACAACTTATGTAGAAATATATATACTTATTAAAATGTAGGTGTACTGGGATGCCTTAGTCTTGATTTTCCTTTCTTACTTCTTGAGCAACTAGCTTGGAAGGGAAATGAATATTACTACTCTTTTCTTCCTATTCATTTTGAAGTTGAAGTAGGTGGAAGGGTAATTATTTGGAAGTAATGGTGGAGGCTTTTTTTGCCATGGAAAATGATATGTTAGGTTCTTATAATACTAGTGATTCTGCCATTACTATTGTCATTGTAGCCCTTATGTTATTACTTTTATGTCAGCTTGATTATATTGTGACCCCTTAGGCTCCTAAATATAAAAGGGAGGTTTAGTCATTTGTATCATCCAAGAATTGTTCATTTGTGTAATGTAAAGGAGGTTTCCCCTTTGAACAGGTAGAATTCTAAGGCATTGATCTATATTCTATATCTTTTTGTGAGTTGGTTTCATAACATTTGGTATCAGAGCTTTGAACACATATTTTACTAAATTTGGAATTAAATAGCGCATCTAGAATTTCAAAATAACCAAAAATCTCAATTCTAGTGATTTCCTTATAGTAAAGTTTTTCCAATTTTAATGAAATATGTGTTTTTGAATTCTAGGGTTTCACTGCTCCAAATAGGTCATCGTGGAATTTTCACTATAACAATTTTTCTGCAATGTTTCAAAATCTTAAAGAACAACCCATTTGAGCATAGATCATTCTGAACTTCAGGTCCGAATTTCAGATCTTGTCTCTCTATAGTTTTAGAGATATGATTTGAAGAAGTTAGGGTTTTGCAGATTCCCGAATTAAATTCCAAACAGGTGACCTGGGGAAAGTATTCATAACTTTTTTTTTGAACACCAAATTGAAATTTCATAAGATGTTTCATAAAGATGACATCCTATAGTTTTCTGTATATCCATTTAATATACTAAGGTCGAAATAGTGACACGTGGCATTTTGTAGAAGTTCGCTCTACTCAACTAGTCTATAGTGAGGTCACCGTGGGAAATTTGACATAAATCTTCCTTGGAGAATCCAATCTTGATCAGATTTTTGGAAAAGAGGACTCAAAGGGCTACTGCAGGATGCGATTTTATATATTAGAGATCCGCATTTAGAGAGATACAATAGATTCAATATCGAGCTCTTACAAAGTGAAAAATAGGTGTGTAGCTTTTTTAAATTTTTACATAAGATTGGTTTGAAAAATTAGTTTGAAGAAAGTAAAATAGAATAGTGAAGAATTGTTAGCATTAATTGATGCCCCGAAGAAAGAAAATGGAAACACCTAGTAAGAAAACTAGAATCTCTAGCATGACTCGTGAAGAAGAGGAAGAAATGCAACATGATATATCAAAATTACAAGACCAAGTACAACAAATTTCACTCTCACAAAAGATAATTTAAACGAAGATGAATGGCGTGGAAGCTAAGATACATGACATGGAAGCTACGATGAATGGAATGGATGCTAAGATGAATGGCATGGATGCCAAGATGGAAGAATTGAAGATAAATTTGAATAAGTTGTTATAAGAAATGGCTACTAATGGTGAAAGGGTAGTAAAGGAAACTCATGATGAGAAGAAAAGAAATGTTAATCATTATTTCATATACTCTAATGTTGGATTGAAGACCCACCATGTTCCAAAAATCGATATGAGGAAGTTTTATGGCAAGGATCTCAGAACATGGATACTACAGATGGAGCAATTTTTCGATCTGCATAATGTGAAAAACACACAAAAGGTACATATTGCAACTTTATATTTGGAATCAAATTAGATTGTATGCTATCGATGACTTTTCTCTTGTAAACAAATTTTGACTTGGGCAAGTGCTATAGAAGAAATGATAGCACATTATGAGGATACAAAAAGCAACACCTTTTTTAGCCAATTGATAAATCTCAAACAAAAGGGTTCAATGATGGAGCACATTGAGGACTTCCAAAAATTGAACATAAGGGTAAAACATATTCCATAGGAGGATAGGATTGATGTGTTCATAGGGACTTTAAAGGATAATATCCAACATGAGGTTCACCTTTGGGATCCTGATTCATTGGAGAAAGCATTCAGATTAGCAATAAAAATGAAAAGAAAAATTATGGAAACTAGAAAGACTACCACTCACAACTATAGAGATGGAAGTGTTGTTGCCCCTAGCCTTCCACAACCTACAAGGCTGACACCAAAAAATTTGGAAGAAAAAAGAGAAAAAGGGATTTATTACAGTTGTAAATAGCAAATACACTAAAGGTCATAAGTGTGCTGAGAAGAAATTATTCTACATAGATTGTGAAGAGGGGAAAGAAAAGGAAGAAGAAATGTCAAAAGAAGAGGATATACTCCAGGAACAAACCCTAGATAAAGAATAAATGAATCCGACCATATCTTGTAATTCATTGGCTGGAATTACCACTCCTCAAACTATCAAAATAGAAGGACATATCAAGAAGAAAAAGGTAATAGTGTTGATTGATTTGTTAAGTACCCATAATTTTATTCATTGTAAAATAGCCAAGGAATTGAATTACTTCCTATATCCAACACTAGAGTGTCAAGTAATGGTTGCAAGTGGAGGAACCATAAACTGCTCTGGAAAGTGCCATAATATCAAGCTATCCATGGGAGAATATGTATCGAATAGCCCAATGCTTTTCATTCGAATGGGTGGTGTTGATGTTGTACTAGGAGTCCAATGGCTACAATCCTTGGGTACAATGGATTTTAATTTTCAAGAACTTTTCATGAAATTTTGTGCAGAAGTAAAGGAAGTTGAATTAATGGGTATTGTATGGAAACTAGGAAAGATAACCAGCTGTAATGGTATGAAAAAATTTATAAATGAGGAACAATGAGGCGTAATTGCAGAATTATGTTCGCTAAAGGTTCCCACATCGAAATCATCTATTTCTCAAGATATACAAAAAGTCTTGGACAACCATTCCAAGGTATTTGGGACTCCCAAAGTCCTCCCACCTACGTGTGATCATGATCATGCTATTCATTTGATTCCAGGAATTGTTCCTCCAAACATCAGGCCATACAAATATCCATATGCCCAAAAGAGTGAAATTGAACTTATGGTTGCAGAAATGCTAGAGGCTGGTATAATTCAAGTTAGTCAAAGTTCTTTCTCTGCTCTAGTAGTATTGGTGTATAATAAGGATGGATCATGGTGCATGTGTCTAGATTATAGGGAGCTCAACAATATCACTATTAAAGATAAACTTCCCATTCATATCATTGATGAATTATTGGATGAATTTTATGGATCAATTTACTTCAACAAGTTGGATCTTTGATGAGCCTCATCATTGAGTAGTTATATGGGCCCTTATTGGCCTTAATTCACCTCCTATATTAGTCAAACCAACTATTCTCACAACTTATTGCATACTTTTGATTATATTTTTCTTATCGGATGAGTTAGAGTTGGATATTTTTCTTTGTGGTCTAATATGCGCATAATGGAGGAATAAAGGATAAAATCAAAGGAAATGTAGGGATAAAAGGTAAAAACAAGGAGCTATGGTAAAATACCTTGGTAAAAATGCATATGGGACAATGGAGAGGAATTATAGAAGGTAAATCCTTCTCATTTACTTCCCATCCATTTGAATATTCGTCCATCATATAAAAGTACAAATAACCAAATCAAGAATACTAAAAGACAACCAAGAATGTGAAAGTACACACAACCTCCCTACTAGAAGGCAGCTGAGCTAGTGAAAATGAAAGGACAAGTTACCATTAAGTTGGAAGTTGTACCTCCCTAATTTTGAGGGAAGATGTTGGAGACTTCAAATTTATAAATAGAGCGGCTTAGGACATATGTTTTTCTAGTCACTAGTCAGTCACCAATAGTCAGTGAGTCAGGTAGAAAGTATTCGAAATGCTATGTGTCCAAGTGCATACTTGTAACAATTTTGATCTAATATAGTGTTATTTTATAATGAAGATGAATTTTGGTTTGAGCCAACACTGAGTTAACTCAGGGGGATGAGGCTCTGAGGTTAGAGCCTGACCTGAGCAATCAAAGCTCCTCTTTATTGTATTGTTATGCTAGCATAACTTCCTATTTTTTGTTCATTTACTTAAGTAGTTCATTTCCATTACAAGAGAAGCATAGATGAATGGTTTGATTGTTCATTTGTTTAAGTAGATTAATTTTCATTATGGTGGTTTAGCATAGATTTATGGCTTTCCTATTCATGTACATAAGTAGCTTCTTGTTTTCTATTCATTTGATTGAATAGTTGCAATCCCATTATAGTAGTGTAGAACATATTAGTTGTGTTTCAGTTTGTTCCATTTATGCTTTCATTCAATCAGTAGGTTGGAAAAGAAAATATCCACAAGGTTTCTCACAGGTGTCTCGGCCTCACCTCCTCCCTCTAGGAACATCACGTGGGCAAGAAACCTTGCAACAACCCCAAAAACATAGGGTTTTGGTTTTCACAGAGTGTTTGTTGTTTAGTAGAGTCACTGAGTTCATTTCATATTGCTCTATTCCTTTAATGGTCATCTACTCATTCGCTCTCTTCCTATCATCAAACCTCACTTACATTCCCATTTCATTTCTCCTTCAACATGAAACACCTAAGAGAAAGCTGTTAATTTACTGGTCAAAAGGTTTTTACTTGTAGACCGCCTTTCACAAGAAAAACTAGCCAATCACTGCATGATTCACTTTTCGTGCTGACCTTTTTACATTTAAATAAAAACCATTGATCTTCCTTGTCAGATCCGACGGTCATTGCGCACCCGCTCACCAACCCACTGGGTCAAATCTCCACCATAGATCTGCCTTGCCAGATCTAATAGCCTTCGTGTGATATTGCATGGATTTCCGTGTGATCATTATCTGCCCAAGGGCACGTGAAATGAGTTGTTTCCCTATGCTACGTGTTGACCGTAGAGGCTAATCATGTAAAATTTTGGGAAAAGACTTACAACTTTGAGTGTGCGTGATATACTGCTTACCACCCTATAAACCCTCTCCCCCATTTCTGCACGTTCTTTTAAGCACTCCCATCTCCACTGTCAATCATCTCCTGATCAGATGGCTATCACTTTACCCAATACCATCTCCACACATTCCTTTTTCCCACAACCTAATCTTCATCATCCATCTTCTGATTAATCATGTATATCCATCTCCTGACTCCACCTTGAGTGATATAATCCCAATCGTCAATCTTGTTAGTTGACCATGTTCACCCATCTACCTACGTACCCTCTTGTGATCCAACCTCAGCCGTTGATTTACCTTTCACCCACCTGATCGAACGGCCCCTATGCATTGTTGCTCATTACGTCATATTTTCACTAATTTGACCTCCGACTGCTTCTTCTGCTTCGACACAGACTTAGCTTAGTTCCCTTTGCTTACCCTATTAGAGTCGGTCTTGTCAGTCCTCCGTTAAAGATCAAAACTCTTTCTGCATTTCATTTTTAGGAGTCTCGCTCCATTCACTCAGCTGCATTCCACTAGGGGCATGCCATAATCTGACGGAAGGGCCTTGGCAGTCATTTACCCTCATGCCTTATCCTGCTAGTTTAGGTTTGTTTATCAAATCATTTTAAAGGTCATTTACAGTTCTGTTTTAATTTCTTGATAAGAAAAGAGTCAACTTGGTCATTAGGTCTAGGGTTTGCAAATTGTTGTTCTCAAAGTGCTTCAATAATACATGCAGGCCAAAGGAAGGTCTAATAATTCACTGAAATGATGTTTCTGAGCAAGAAAAGATGAATTTTGGAAAACTGAGAGAGGTTTTTGTCCACAATAGGCCAAGGAATAAAAAACTCCTTCACTTTTTACGCAGGTGCATGGCCAAGAAATTTGGAGCATTTTTGGGGCATTTTTGGTCATTTGACAATTTTTTGTGCAAAAACAGGGTTTTTCTCCCTATGCGTCGTGCCAATGGTCTACGCTTAGGATTGGGAGCTCCAAATCAAGAATGGTTTGCATTTTTATATTCAACATGAAAAATCATGACTTTTGGTGCATGTTCAAGAAGTTTGGGCAAGTTTTGAGTCCCCATAAGGTAAAAAACACTCAAAAAATGACCTCTCTACCCCTATTTTGACACACAGGAAGCAGTCTTGGGAGATTGAAGTTTTGGAGGGGTAAATGAGCACCAAATTCAGAAATTTCACTTGGGTTGGAAGGAAGACAGGCAGGTATTTCAAGCAAGCACACTTGACACAATTTGGACTTCAACGGGTACCCCAAAATCACCTCCCAAGTGGCGCAACACATATCAATTTGGGCGCGACGCATATAGACCCAAGCCAAAATCACTTCCGCTCCACGAAATTTCGATTCACGACTTTCTCCAAATGGGACCGTTCATTTACAGTACACTTATTTTGGCACCTAAGGCAAAGTTTAAAGAGTATTTTCACTAAAGGCTGGGTTCTATCCAAGTGGCAAAGGAAGGCGAGAAGTCACCCAAGGCATTTGTAATTTTTGTAATGCTGCACTTGTAACTAATGGTTGGCTTTCCATTTCCAGTTTGTAATCATTTGAAAAACTCCCCAACTATGGGTCGTTCCATTCCCCAATGGAAAGTTCTATTTATTGCATGTAAAATCATTTGCAAAGGGTTGGTTGCAATTTCTAGGAGACTGTGGGAGAGAAACTCAGTTCCTCATTGTATATTTTGACAAAGAATTAATGAAAGGCAGTGGCTTTGGTTCATGAGATTCACGTGGTGTGAGTGTAGCAAATGTGTTCTCTTTATGTTTCATATGTATTTCGTTATGTTTCACAGTTCATTCATACTCATTTCCAGTGAAATTTTTTAAAGTAAGATAAGGTAGAATTCATATTTATTGCTCTGCCTCTGAGAAAGTTTCATGTTATGTGTTTTTCTTTTGTTGAAAAGGATTCATGTGTTTATGCCCTTTTCACCCTCCTAAACAATCTTTCCATTCCGCATTATTTCAAATTTAATTGCTATACTTTCCTCCTGTCTTGCCTCACGAAGTAATATGTGCCTTTGTGTTAAATTCACTGCTCATACTATTCGTTGGTCCCATACATCCCAGAAACTCAGACATTTATAAAAATTTGCTTCTTGTTTCCATATTCATTTACTAGCCTAAAGTCAACATTTCACTGCAAGTCATCTCAGACCATATTGTGTATCCATTCACTGAGCGTGAATCGGAGAGAGCCCTCTCTTGTTCTGGTAGGGCTAGCTACTAGGTTGAGCCTGGTTTGTGGTTACCCTGAATTTTGCCTTCCTTCAGCCTAAGGCATATTTAGGTGTTAACATAGTGGCAACTCCACTGGGGATAAAATGGCTTTCTTGTAGATTGTCTTGCCCGAGGACATATCTCAAGTTCAGATCTGATGGTTGATGGTGGACAATGATCTGACAGAAGACGGTTGAAATCATTCACCTGGTGACTCCATTCACTGAAGAGCCCAACAATCGGTGCTTCATGGTGACTCCATTGGAGGACTAACTCTTTCTCTGCAAAAATGGAAGGATCTTACAAAAAGTTCGGGTATCCAAAGTGGAATGGTATTCAGGTTCTACTCTGCTTTTTTGTAAATTACTTCTTCGCTATTCTTGAAGCTGCCCTAAAAGTTTTTCAGAACTTGTTGTATGATAAAGGTGATCAAAATATTCACTCGATCTATTCAAAAAGTGAAAATAGTGAGTTTCCCTTTGATCCTAGCCTCCTTACTTTTCCTACATCTTATGATGATTCTCAGCAAAGTGATGAGCCTAAAGGAAACAAAATTGATCCCATAGCTCTTGTACATATTCCTACAGCTGTTATAATCCCATATAGGTATAAACCTCTTGTTTTACCTTCTGTTCTTCATGCTTTCCCCAAAAACTATGATCTATACTTGCTAAGATTTGACGGTGAATGTAAGAATGTCAATGCTGAGTAACACATGTAGAATGTTGAGACTTTTCTAGACCTTTTTGAAATTGATGAAGAAGATGTTAGTATAATGCTTTTTGCTCTTTCTTTGCAAGGAAAAGTCAAGAGTTGGTTAAAAGCCCTGCCTGATGCGAGCATCATAGATTTATAGTAATTCATCAAAGTTCTTCTTGACAGGTGGAGGATCAGACAAAACCTTTTCCTTATCGTAGAAGAGTATAATCAACTGAAAAGACTGCCAGGGCAGACAGTACAATAGTTTTTAGCCAAATTTAATCAAGTTTATTATTCAATGTCGGTTGATATAAGACCACCTCTTGGATATGCTCTCTTGCACTACCCGGGTGACTTTGATCCATAAATGGAGTTTCAGCTGAGAGAAAAGAATGTCGCAACACTTGAATAGATGAAAAACAATGCAGTAAATGTAGAGGATCATTTGCTGATCAGAAGGGGAAGGTTGAAAGAAGAAGAGATGAAAAATGTGGATTCAGAGAAAACTGCACCTTCAGAGGAAAATCTTGACATTTTGGTGAGTGCAATAGAAGAGATGGTGAGAAAAATGACTGCAAAAGATGAAAATGATGTTCATGAACAAGTGGTTGATCCAAAACATTTTGTTTCTTATCTTAGTAGTGATAAGGATTGTTTTGTAGATCATCTTGGAGAAGAAAGACCTCTTGATATGACATGTATGCTTGATGACATGTTTTATACTGACGATTTGCCTCCGTTTGATCAGTATGATGATGATGATTATGCTCTCCAAACAAAAGATAATCTTGCAGACAAATCAGAAGCTAGTTTGTGGGATGGGGAAGTTTTCTTACAACAGCTTGAGTACAATGATCAACCGAAGCATATCATCTATGGAAACGATAAGGAAAGTGCATCAAATTTTGAAGTAAGTGAAGGATCTTTGCCTTTGTGCTTTGATTCATGTCATTTCATCAAAGATAATTTCCATGCAATCAGACATCAGCTATTGACAAATCTTGATTTGGATCCTCTTGAGGGCGATGAAAACTTTGTTCCAGACTTCTTATATTCAGATTTCCAACCCCCAAATTCCATTAATAGTCAGATTGCACATGAAGACATAGAAGCTAGCATATATGATCAAATGACACAAGAAGATTTCTTACCTTTCTTCTTTGAATCATTTCATTTTTTGCGGGGTAAATTGCGTAGTAAATCTTCAAATGAAAAGCTTGCAGGAAATCAACAATCTCTCAGTCTTAATGTTGAGGATGAGACAGATGGCGAAATTTGTGAGTAGGTCGTTAATAAGAAATCTTCCCCTGAAATGATTGATGAAATCATTTTGGATACAGAACCAGATTTGCAGCCAAAAAACACAATTCAAGGTGAGATTATAGATGAAGGTGAGGCAGCTGAAATACATGATTTAATGATGCAAGAGGATTTTGTACCTTTGTGTTACGAAGCATTTCAGTTTATAAGGTAGAATCTTCGTAATATCTCTAAATAAAAGGATGAACAGCCAGTAGGATGTCATACAGTTTCAATAGATACATCACAGAAGCCTCCTCAAGTTTTTGATGATCCTTTTGCTCATGTGTTAGATTTTGTTGCTGTAAAAATTCTTCTTCACGAGCTAACCATGCGACAAAAGAGAATGTTGATAATCATTTGTTTCAAGGGTCACCTTCATTGTCTTGTTTAACCAATTGTTCATTTCATAGCCCACACCAAAGTTTGCAGTCATATGAGGAGATTGATAAAGGAGGCTTTGGTTCTGTTTGGAATCTACAACAGAGTTTGGTTCTTCATGAAATTCAGGATCCTTTTGACCGCATGCTGCAATCATCAGAGAAAGACAGTGCAGATGTGAGGAAAAGTTTAATATCCAGCTCTGAAGATTACTTGGACCAAAGCAGTAATGTGTTAATGAAAAAAATTGGCAATGCTTATGAAGATCCTTTTGCAGTATTCTTGAAGTCATCTAGCCAATTCATGCTTTGCAAGTTTGTGAGTAGTGAACTTGATTCCAAGTTTCCATGGGAGTTGCCTTTCGATTCTTTCGTTTTCCTACGCATCAAAAAACATTTGGGAAGAAATCAAATATTTGCCAAAATGCTTACCTGGTTGTATTGGCTGTTCCATCTCACTCGACCGGGTGGTGGAAAGAGTAATTAGGGTAGGTTTGCTTAATAAGCTCAAATATGAGCATCTTTCCAGTTTATTAGTTAGGATTTAGTCATGTCTAGTTTTATTATGGTTTTGATTTTGAGTCTTCAGTCAGAGTCCATCTACATAATGTTAGTTTCCATGTTTTGACTCAATAGCCCAATGGACGAAGGCACTGTCTGCTCTCCCAAAGATCTGCAGTTCTTGGCACCTCCAAGGAGGTGGAGCTACCATCCCCTATTGGAGCCAATGTTAGAGTTGGTCTTGTCAGTCCTCCGTCAGAGATCAAAACTCTTTCTGCATTTCATTTTTAGGAGTCTCGCTCCATCCACTCAGTTTCATTCCGCTAGGGGCATGCCATAATCTGACGGAAGGGCCTTGTCAGTCATTTACCCTCATGCCTTATCCTGCTGGTTTAGGTCTGTTTGTCAAATCATTTTAAAGGTCATTTACAGTTCTGTTCTAATCTCTTGATAAGAAAAGATTCAACTTGGTCATTAGGTCTAGGGTTTGCAAATTTTTGTTCTCAAAGTGCTTCAATAATACTTGCAGGCCAAAGGAAGGTCCAATAATTCACTCAAATTATGTTTCTGAGCAAGAAAAGATGAATTTTGGAAAACTGAGAGAGGTTTTTGTCCACAATAGGCCAAGGAAGAAAAACCTCCTTCACATTTTACATAGGTGTGTGGCCAAGAAATTTGGAGCATTTTTTGGGGCATTTTTGGTCATTTGACAAATTTTTGTGCAAAAACAGGGTTTTTCTCCCCGTGCGCCACGCCACTGGCACGACGCTTAAGATTGGGAGCTCCAAATCAAGAATGGTTTACATTTCTGGATTCATCATGATTGTTGGTGCATGGCCAAGAAGTTTGGGCAAGTTTTTGAGTCCCCAGGAGGTCAAAAACACTCAAAAATGACCTCTCTGCCCCTATTTTGACACACAGGAAGAAACCTTGGGAGATTGAAGTTTTGGAGGGGTAAATGAGCACCAAATTCTACAATTTCACTTGGGTTGGAAAGTAGATAGGGAGGGATTTCTACGAAGCACACTTGGGCACAATTTGGACTTCAACAGGTACCTCAGAGTCTCCTCCAAAGTGGCGCGACACATATAGATTTGGGCGCGGCGCATATAGACCCAAAGGCCAAAATCACTTCCGCTCCGCCAAATTTCGATTCATGACTTTCTCCAAGTCGGCCCATCCATTTACACTACACTTTTTTCGACACCTAAGGCAAAGTTTAAAGAGTATTTTCACTAAAGGTTGGCTTCTATCCAAGTGGAAAAGGAAGGCGAGCAATCACCCAAGCCATTTGTCATTTTTGTAACGCTGCACCTGTAACTAATGGTTGGCTTTCCATTTTTATTTTGTAATCATTTGAAAAACTCCCCAACTGTGGGTCATTCCATTCCCAATGGAAAAGTTTATTTATTGCATGTAAAACCATTTGCAAAGGGTTGGTTGTAATTTCTGGGAGACTATGGGAGAGAAACTCAGTTCCTCATTGTATATTTTGACAGAGAATTAATGAAAGGCAACGACTCTGGTTCATGAGATTCATGTGGTGTGAGTGTAGCAAATGTGTTCTCTTTATGTTTCATATGTATTTCGTTATGTTTCACAGTTCATTCATATTCATTTCCAGTGAAATTTTCTAAAGTAAGATAAGGTAGAATTCATATTTATTGTTGTGCCTGTGGGAACATTTCACATTATGTGTTTTTCTTTTGTTGAAAAGGATTCATGTGTTTATGCCCTTTTCACCCTCCTAAACAATCTTTCCATTCCATATTATTTCAAATTTGATTGCTAGACTTTCCGCCTGTCTTGCCTCATGAAGTAATATGTGCCTTTGTGTTAAATTCTCTACTCATACTATTCATTGGTCCCATACATCCCAGAAACTCAGATATTTATAAAAATTTGCTTCTTGTTTCCATATTCATTTACTAGCCTAAAGTCAACATTTCACTGCAAGTAATCTCAGACCATATTGTGTATCTATTCATTGAGCGTGACTCGGAGAGAGCCCTCTCCTGTTCTGGTAGTGCTAGCTACCAGACTGAGCGTGGTTTGTGGTTACCCTGAATTTTGCCATCCTTCAGCCTAAGGCAGATTTAGGTGTTAACATACCCGTTAGTCTAGTTTTGACGCTTTTACTTATGCAACTTAGATAATTAGCATTACATTATTGCTTTCTTCATTTTTGTAGTAGAATAAATCTCCCCTATCATAGGTTTTCTCTCTTTCCATCAAAATCAAACTTCTTTTGACCCTATAGAAGTCTGGCTTGGAATCCCTAGGCTCTCCTACCAAATGAGCAGTGACAATAGGCAATACCTTCACTTCTACTTGTGTATATAGCACAATCATCTCCAAGTTTATACGAACCCTGGGTTGATATGTAATGCTAATAGCCCTAGGAGTTGTAGTATTCTTGCTGTAATACCTATGCTCATCACTTTTTGGTGCCGTTACTGGGGAGGTGTCAGAGTAGGATGTGAATTACCACTCCTTCTTCTATTTATGATCTCTAACTTTCTTTTATTCTACTTCTAGCCTTCAATTTTCTTCCATTAGTTTATTTCTGCAAAAGTAATCTAGTTTCTTTATTTCATTTGTCATTTATATGATTTCTTTTCCATTTTTCAATCAACAATTTCATTTCTGCAAAAAATAAATAAATAAAATAAAATTAAAATTGATGCATTAGGCATATTTCATTTCAAAGTAGAGAATTTCATTGAATTATATTTTTCCATTCAATCAATAAAAAAAAAAAAAAAAAAAAAAATCTCCAACACCAACCCCAACACCCCCCCCCCCATTTGATCATTGTGGTGTATAAGAGCCACATCATCGTTCACTCTTGTATGTAGAAGAAGAAGATGACAAAGAATGAAGAAAAAATGGATGGAGATGATGACAATGAAGAAGATCCTCCTGGATTTTCCATTCAAGATACTAATGGTAGTGTGCACATGAAGAACACCCCTCCATCTTTTCTTCCAAAATTTCATGGGCTAAGGGGAGACGATCCATAAACCTTTCTCTTTGAGTTTGAGATTGTTTGTAGATCTTATGGTTACTTATCAAAAACTCAAAAATTGAGATTGTTTCAGAAACTTTAAAGGATAGAGCTCTTAGATGGTTCATGAGCTTAGGGACCAATTCAATAAGGTCATGGAATGATATGCAAAAGACATTTCTAGACAAATATAAATATCATAATATTAAAGAAGAAATCCTTAGAATGAATCAAAGAGAAGATGAGAGTTTAGATGATCTAATAAAGAGATTCATGTACAATGTTAAGAGGGAAAAATACATCATTTAGGATCTGACATACTAAAAACCCTCTTATTTAGAACAATTACGAATCAATGGATTGATCTCCTTAATATCATGAGTAAATTTGATGTATACCAATTATCATTTGAGGAAATTTGTGAAACATGCAAACACATATCAAGAGGAAGAGCAAGAGTAGGTAAATCAACATCAAGATAAGTAAATCAAACTAAATTTGTAAATTTGTTTGATGATTTTAAAGAAGAAATTTTAGCAATGTAACAAAACAAGTAGAAATGTTAAGAATTGAAGATGAAGGAAAATAAATTATTGATATTTGTGTTGTATAATCACAAGATGTTAGACATTGTCTATCATTACCAAGGTTGAAGAAAGTTCACCAGGAGGACAATGGACCAAGTCCATTGCGAGTGCAACAATATTATATAGCTCAAAGAGGACCATGGCAGCTTATTTAGCCTGATATGATGCAAGAGCGTAATTCATAATTTCAAGCTTATGTACATCCACCTCCAAGTAGTTGGAACACACCTTTTCCTTGGCTACATTGGCCATCACAACCCCGAAACCAATCTTGGCAAGGAACTTATGGGAACCATCCACAATATCCTAAATATCCTTAGTTTTCCTCAATATCCTCCATACCAAACTCCATGTTATCCTTACCATTCACCCCCACCACAACCACAACCCCATCCACATCCGTCTCAACTATACACTCTCACTCAAGTACCTGTACCACCATTTCCAAACCCACACATTGAAGTAGCTCAGTCCACTTATAGTGCTGAGATACAACACTTCCAAACATCTCCTCTTGAGATCAATGGTATTCACCATAACTCAGGAGGAATATTGCAAAAGAGAGATTCTCCTGATATCATGAAAGACAACATACATAAGAAGAATATTCCAAAGAGAAGATCAAAGAATGATGGGCTGCAGTTGATGAAGAACCATGGGATACAATTGATGAAGATCAGGCAACAAAATCAAAAATGAAGAAAGATCCCTCATGGTTACCATCAATTCCTCCATATTTTCAATAGAACAGTCAGTAAAAGGAGGAAGATTTCAATGTCATGAAAGAGGAAGACATCCAAGATGATCCAAATCAGCAAGTAGACCAGGGATATCACGACTACATTGAAGTGTGGTTCTAGAAAGTTAGTAAGTTCCAACATCACTATTTTCCTAAAATATGTTTGATCCTTTCAAAGTCAAACCATTTGGTCTTTGAAATCTAGGTACATGACACAACATACATTTCAAGCCCCCGTGTCATCTTATCTGTCATCTTGAAGTGCACCTGGCTCCATTGGAAGTATTCTTATACTTAAAAGTGATTTTTTTTTTCAAGTAGGATAGGGTAAAATAATAATAATAATAATAAAAATCTAAGGTGAAAACCTCCTTTGAGGCACCTCAGATTGGCTCATTGATTGAAAACCTCCATGAGGTGGTCAATGGGTTGAGAAGAAAAAAGGAAAAAACATAATTATTATTTGTAGGTGGAGGATAAACAACAAGTAAGGAGCAAGGAGAATATCCAAAGGGAACCCTCCCACACATATATTCATCTCCTCCACTCCTTACCATACATCCATCTATAAATTCCATTGTTTTTCACTTCATTGATCCTATTCAGGCGAAAATTGTGTTGTTAAATAGTGAATCCATACAGGTGAAGATAGTTTTAGATAGAGGAGGAATGACCTGTTACAGAGTTTTTTGTACCCAACGTTTCAGACTGCCAAGTGAGTCCATCATTAGGGGATGCGACAATAGATAATCTTCAAACCTTAGTGATATATCCATTAGCCATGTTTTAGGTTATATATATAGGTTATTAAGGAAGGAAGTGAGAACTAGGTCGACTGATTATTTGTAA
>APFE031119910.1:0-13211 GCA_000404065.3 Pinus taeda | reverse complement strand
TTTGGATTCAGCGCCCTGAAAAACCCTTGGGAGCCATTGATTGTGCAGAAACTAGCTATCAAACTTGGGATTCCAATGAATTGCTGCCGGATTTTGATCGGAGAAATCTGCCGGAAAGGCTTTCAAAAAGTCGCGTTATAGACTACTGCCTTTCAAATTTGATCTGAAAGTCATGGAAATTTCAGTAATAAAATGCAGCTTCGTAATCGACAAATCCACCATAATTCAATCGTTAAATTAATACGAATACGACACTGTCCTTTACTGCAAGGCGTTTTAATACGTTGTACCCAACCGGATTTTCGGGATAGATAACCATCTTCTATTGCTTCCTCTGATAATCCATTGACATTTCGGGACAGGTACCGTATTGCTATGGAGTGGTTTAATCAGGCGGAGGAATTACCCGGACAGGGGTTAAAATTGAAGGAAGCTCAGATACACGGAAACTCCTATTTTCATCTCTATTGCAAAGTTAATGCGCCCTGACATGTCGGACGATAGCAGATATAACGCGCGCCGTGATGACTAGAGAAAAAAAACGGCAAAAACTGCGTGCTTTATATTTGGCTATCACCCCTACATGTCAGGGCGCATTAACTTTGCAATAGAGGTGGAAATATGAGTTTCCCATATGCACATTTTGACTTTTTTTAGCCATCAAATACATGGACTTTCAAAATTTACATGTTATTAACTTGTTAATAATTTCTAAACTTGTCATAATTACGGTCATGTAATAAAATTACAAGTTTTAATTTTATATATATATATTTTAATAATTTGTATTTGTTTAAATTTTATATTAAATTGACACTATAGGTACATACCTGAGTTGGATTGGACGCGTTGTATCATTCTATGCTTCCAGCGCTTATGTGAATTTATGTAATTATCAATGCATCGAGACTAAGTGTCCAGAGTCCATATCCATCTTGTTTGGCCACCATATCTAAATTTCAATATCATTACGGCAGACAATTAAAAAGGTGAGCTCATCAACGCATTAATTGACACAGCGTTGTCAACATTGGCAATTTAGCATTGGTTTGGTAAGGCATTTATTATGAAATTCTAATATTTATGAGAATTATCGTTGCATTAACCTTTTTTTTTCCAATCCGATGATAATCTGACTACCAGTTCTTACAAATTTTGTCCTAAATTTATCATAATCTCGATTCTCAAATGGTATGTGGAGGGAGTTGGAAATTGGAATATTATGCAGTAAATACCTAATGCCCATCGCAGTGCTGAAGCCTGGAGCTTTCTCATTTTCATAGAGATACAGCCTGTAAAAAAAAAATGTCGAGTCGCAAATCCACAACTACTCAAGGTAAGTTCTTCTCTTGTACTTTCTTGCTACTATTTATTTAGCTCTGCTATGTTATCACAGTGCTTTATTTCAATTTCAATGATATTATTTTTAGTTTTGCATTATTCAATTAATGGTTTTGAAAATAGAGTGACATGGACTTGTCAACCTTTTTTGGTTCTCATGTCATCGAATCCACTCAATTAAAAACACTGGATATTTCTGACCAGTTGAAAAACGAAGTAAATTGTCATAATAAAACCAACATTTGTATTACACCCCAACTATAAGTCAATATTTTGGTAGGTTTTAATGTTTGAGTCATACCTGATCCCCAATTGTAGATCAAGTTATCAATTGTTCGTTTCATGCAAGTGTAGTTGACCTAGTTGCACACGAAATACAGGGGTCGAAGATGTCACGTAAATAGGGCTTTTGTCTTCTAATTGACAAAATGGATGGTCAACTCTCTCTGTCAGTGATCCATGACAATCAGAGAACATATATAGATTATAGGTCATTTTACTCTTGTGAAAAACCCTAATTATGTCTTAGCCTTCTTTCGACTCTTCAAGTTTTTGTGTCATAGTCTCAATCTGTTATTCCATACAAACATCTTCTTTTGTACCCTAGTTGTCATGATTTCAAGTTAGTCTTCGAGCTTTTACAGTTTATTCATAGACAAAAACTCCAAAACCTCTCTCAGCATATGTTTGATAAGTCTATATAGCCCCACATGCTCAATGTCATCCTTGACAACACAACGACCCATAAATGAATTAATTTGATCATCGCTCAGTTTACTTCACGAGCCATTCATATATTTCTCAATCTTCTTTATCTCTATCTTACACATGTAGTCAAATGGATATCTATGAAATAGTCAAACATATAAACCTATGTAGAGATTAGATATATATGGAATAGTCAAAGTTTATAGATGGAATTGGATGCGCAAATCTGTGACAACCTGGAGGGCATTACAATTAATTATCAAACACAAAGCATCATGTATGTGCCTCCGAACCCTAGACTGAATAAGATTTACAGCTAGTTGCAATTACACTTTCCATCGCTGCCAATGCCCTATTTCAATTTAAATGGAAAACAATGAAATAATTATGGATCAGCATGACTTCTAAGATTTACATGGCTATATTAACAAAGATCTCTCTTTTGACCACTTCAAGATTCTCATGATTCCAGGGATCATATATGAACGTTCTATTTTAATCAGTTAATCATGATACTCGTTGCCAAACATAGACTTCCTCTATTTGAAGGAAGAGAACATTCCAATGATTTGTCAATTCAATAATAAATGAATATCCATATAAACGGTTGCCTAATCAAGGACGTTTCTACTTTGGATCCTACAAGTTACTATATATCGACAAAATAGTTCTAGCTAGAAAGACAAAATTTATTGTTGTGGATTAACACTGGCCTTGTTGGAAATAATACTGAGAGGGGGGGCTGAATCAGTATTATCAAATCAATAAATCCTTTTCATTTCCATACTTAGATGCATATACACTACTTCAATTAAGGGAACCCGTGTATATACGCAACTGCGTCTAATGCAACTAGCGTATATCTAGAATACTTATGATTCAATTAAATGTTGATCTATAGTTAGTGCATCAGAACTTCTTTAATCATATGTACAGTAAGCAGGTGCAGTGAAACAAAACACATCATCACACACATGAACACCATGATATAAGGTGGAAACCCAATGTCGGTGAAAACCACCTGCTGCAAGTCGTCTCTATCTTCTTTTAATAAGAAACTTCTTTTACAATAGTTCTGTACTGGTGCAGTCTTATACCAGTACACAGGCTTCTACCTGCAGAAGGCTACAACCTTCTCTCGTTCTCCAGACTCTCCTAGAAAGGAGCTACAACCCTCTTAGCTCTTGTACTAGCCGATCCACTTACTAGTACGTAGGTGCTGGCCTACTAAAATGCTCCAACCTTTACTCGTTCTCTAGCTGCTACTGGAAGGGAGCTACCACCCCCTTAGCTCTTGTACTAGCTAATGTACTAGTACATAGGTGCCGACCTACAGAAGGCAACGACCTTCTCTTTCTTCCTCAAGGTACCACGTTTCATACATTTTCAGACTGAATACTCCTAAAGCACAACACCATACTCTGAAGGCCACGTTTCATCGAATTTTCATACTCGACCCATCAATATCATTGAAGCATAAAACAATCAATACTAGCAATCATCAATTTCTGAATCACTGAAACACTGAAACCTTGTCAACAACACAGTCACCAAAACACAGAGCAGACAACAAAACTCGCAATAACAATCAGACCCGACATCATACTTCATTATGTATATGCTTCTACGATGAACCAAACTTGCGTATATATGCGCTTTCGCCAAAGTCAACACGCGTACAGATCTATACATATTCAATCATGACTTTGCGGCTATTTCAGACATTAGTCATACCCAGATCATAACATGCGTACAATAAAACATGCATCAATAATTCAGATCTAGTCTATCCATGATCAAACCATATAAAGATTATTCATTTCAAACCATTTGATCCCAATCTATCCTTAGATCTTGTTTTCCATCAACCGGTGAGATCCCACCTTAGCTCAGATCAAGCAATGCATCATAACCCATATCCTGCACACTGGATCTCATACTATATCAGATATTCAAGTCTTTTTTCCACGCATTTGCCTAATGATCTTCTTCTCCTTTAAGAGTCTTAGGCTTTACTCAATACCATGATCCAAAACCATAACAAAACAATACCGTGGAACGAATACTTGAGTTCAACTCTTTTGGATGCAATACCACGGACCAAAACCATAGGATCAAAAACTGTCGGACTAATACCATGAACCAACCATAACATTTCCCATGTGCGTGCACTTTTCTTTGCATGAAAGTGCATGAACGTTTCTCTGCATGAAAGTGCATGAACTTTTCTCTACATGAAAGGAACTTTTCTCTGCATGAAAGTGCGTGAACTTTTCTCTGCATGAAATGAACTTTTCTCTTCATGAATGTGTGTGAATTTTTCTCTGCATGAAAGTGCGTGAACCAGAAAATAACTTTGCTGCACTATAATTTGTCATCTGTGTGATTTGTCATCAAGGACAACACTTGTCTCATAATGCCAACAATATCCCCCTTTGGACTTGATGGCAATGCTAACTTGTCATACTGAGAATTGTCATCTGATTCCTTTGAGTTGTCTGGCATCCCATGCATTCAGTTACATCTGATATCTCTTTTGTAGATTCATCTAGTTATGAATAAGTGAGATGTTCTTCTACGAGTGGGTTGCCATCAAGTAAAACACATGCATCATAATGCCAACAATCTGCCCCTTTGGACTTGATGGAAACAACACCAAATCACTCTCCCCCTTTGACATCAAGGGCAAAGGGCAGACCAAGATAATCTCTTTCCTTGGTAATCATTTTGCTGACCATACTCCCCCTGAGTATCTACTGAAATCTCTGAATGAGCTCCCCCTTTTTATATGCCAAGGTGTACTAGTCTGTCCATGCTCCTTCCAAGTACATGCTGAAAACTCTGTTCAGCTGAAGAGTGTTGTTCATGCTCCCCCTGACTGTAAGCAAGGTCTGCAAAAAAAATGTTCTACAAGAAGAACATGACTCTATCATAAATGACCTTCCTATCACCAAAGATTCATACATACATCCATCTCTCAACCAAGTGAGGATATACAAATATTGACTCATCCACCCAACCAAGTGGGCTTACACTAGAAGTTTACTCATGATAAACAAGTACATTACATCATTCATCCCAGGCATAGTGGGGAAACCAAAATAGGTCATTACATGACCTTGATAATCAAAAGACATATATGACATAGAGACGAAATATCTAGAGCAAGACTATGAAAGTCCCCAATAACTACTATCAGCAGCATCTGTCAATCATTATTCAGATCAGCAACCATGTTCTCTTTCTGTTCTCCCTCTGCATGTGTTCCACCTGAAACCAACAATAGTTGTGAACTTGAACCAAAAGCTTCTAAGGTAATGCCAACAATCCATCATTAGAAAATTATCTGCTCCCCCTGAACCTGTGCCAGATGGTCTCTGTCAGACCCATATCAGACTATCTTCAACCAGAGTCTGGCCCACTGATTTCATTCAAACCAACATATACGTGACTGTATCCACAGAAACACGCGTATATACACAGATATTCCTCATAAAACTTGCGTATAACTACTTCCAGATCAGCAACCTGTAAATGTCCTGTAACAAGGTATGTCTGCATATAGATATCATCTCATCACCATAGTTATCTCATCATCATCAAGATCTGCATGATCCAAGTATCATCACTTTGGGAACATCTACATCAATCATCATATGTAAGTATCAACCTATCATCATATAGGTAGAACTCATCATCATCATGTCTCCAACAATGCAACTTTGAGTAATCATTCATGTATCCAGCACTATGTATCTTGAGCTCAAGATCATTTGTCAAGGCTTCTTTATATCATCAACATCAACAATCCTCATCCACATGAGCACCAAGAACTATAGGAATCTTGCATCATAACTGTATCATATGATCTTTATGCATATGACGACAGCAGCATATGAATGACTCATCATCAAGTAATGAAGTTGTGTATTCAAGCTTTGTACTTCTCCTTATCCTTATGAAGATCACCAGGTAAGCATCATATATGCACCATCTAAGAATCAATCCACAAATATGATCTGAACATCAACTATGTAACCCCAAGAATCATATGAGATTTTATCATGGAAAACTCATATCCATATCATAGCAGGATGTATCATTTAGCGATATAATCATCATCACCAAGGAATACTAACCATACTGCCAACAATGCATTATTAAATGCATATGCTCCCCCTGAATCTATGCCAACAATCAGATCTGATCATTCATATATCAGCATGAAGTATCAAGGCATCATCATCAACAAGTTAGAATCAAAACACTTCTAAACATCTTATCAGGACATTTCCACACATCATTAGCAGATTGTAACCATTATCAAATAGAGCAAATAATGGACTGAATCATATCAGACCCTTTTTCTGAGCCTGTCCCACTGCCTTTCTTCAAACTGACATATACGTGACTGTGCAGTGTATAATTCGTGTGACTTCCCTTTATGAAGCTTGCGTATGAGATTTAGGACACTGAAGTTTTACATTTTCAGCTCCCCTTGAGTCTGTTATGTCTGTGTTGTGATGTGTTTGAGTATACTGTGTTGTGCCACATCTTTCTGACTGTACTTCCTTCTTCTTCCATATCTTCAAGTGTGATGATGTTTTCTCCTTTTAGTATGGTACCCGTACTTTGTTTTTGCATTCTTTTGTTGTATGTCCAAGCTTTTTACATGCATAACATATTACATGTTTCATATTCCTCCTGTAGCAATCAACAGCTTTGCGACCAAACATATCGCAAGAAAAACAATATCCATTAAAGTACCTGGAATGTGATGATCTTTCTGCTTGATGGTCTTGAACCATTCTTCTTCTGCATCTCACTGCAACATGTCCTAGATTATGACATACATAACATTCAACATTGTTCATTGGAGGAGTAAAATATTTTCTTTGAAGAATTTCTTTTCTTGGTTGATGATGGGATTGACCTCTCATATCCTTCTGGAGAATTTCAGATTTTTCATTAGAGTTCCTTGTCTTACTTTGTGAACTAGATTCTCCTTCAACAGATTCATGAAAACCAAGACCAGTTTTGATAGCAGGAGACCTTTGACTACTAAGAATATCATCCAAGATCTTAGTACTATCTTGAAATCGTAAGAGCTTAACCTTTTCTTCTAATTTTTCTTTTAGAATATTTACCTCAACCTGGAGATGCTCTTCCTTTTCATGATATTGCTTCTTTATGTTTTCTTCAACTTTTCTTCCTTTTTCTAACAATTGTCTTAGTTCAAGAACTTCATTTTCTTGTTTTTCAAGAGCTTGGAGTAGATCTTTATTCTGCTTCTTTGATTCTTCAAGATCTTCTTTTAGCGAGTGGATTGTAGCTTCAAACCTTTCATAATAACTGGATCTATCTCTGAGTTTCTTGATGATTGTGCTCCTTTCATTGACTTCATTTCTTAATGATGTCACTTCATCCTGGAACTTTTGACATTTTTCCTTGAACAACTTCCTTACCTTATTTCCCTCCTCTAGTTAAGCTTTTAGTTTGGTAGATTCTTCTTTGAAGGCACATTACTTCTTGTTCAACATATCTTGTTGATCTCTAATTTTGTCTGTAAGCCTTTTAAATTCTGCCTCTATTTGATATCTTTCTTGTTCACCCATAAGTGCAAATTCAGTTGTTTTGCTATCAGTTTCATCATCTTTAAGAGGATAAATAGATGTATCACCAGAGGATAACAAATTCATACCTGATAGATCTTTTTCATCTTCATTCTGAAGTGATTCTGAACCTAATGAGCTTCTTCCACATATTCCCCAATCCATACACCCACTGTCATAGTTCTTCTGAGATGTCTTCTTCTTCTTAAGCTTCTTTCCCATAGTTCCACGGATCTCCTTCAAGCAATCAAGCTTCTACCAAAGGACTTCCTCTGATACTGATTGTTGGAAATAATACTGAGAGGGGGGGTGAATCAGTATTATCAAATCAATAAAACATTTTCATTTCCATACTTAGATACATATACGCTACTTCAATTAAGGGAACCCGCGTGTATACACAACTGCGTCTAATGCAACTAGCGTATATCCAGAATACTTATGATTCAATTAATCCATTAAATGTTGATCTTTAGTTAGTGCATCAGAACTTCTTTAACCATATGTAAAGTAAGCAGGTGCAGTAAAACAGAACAGATCATCACACACAAGAAGCGCACATGAACACCATGATATAAGGTGGAAACCCAATGTGGGTGAAAACCACCTGTTGCAAGTCGTCTCTATCTTCTTTTAATAAGAAACTTCTTTTACAATAGTTCTGTACTGGTGTAGTCTTATACCAATACACAGGCTTCTACCTGCAGAAGGCTACAACCTTCTCTCGTTCTCCAGACTCTCCTGGAAGGGAGCTACAACCCCTTTAGCTCTTGTACTAGTCGATCCACTTACTAGTACGTAGGTGCTGGCCTATTGAAATGCTCCAACCTTTACTCGTTCTCCAGCTGCTACTGGAAGGGAGCTACCACCCCCTTAGCTCTTATACTAGCTGATGTACTAGTACGTAAGTGTCGACCTACAGAAGGCAACAGCCTTCTCTTTCTTCCTCCAGGTACCACGTTTCATACATTTTCAGACTGGATACTCCTGAAGCACAACACCATAATCTGAAGGCCACGTTTCATCCAATTTTCATACTGGACCCATCAAACAATATCATTGAAGCATAAAACAATCAATACTAGCATCATCAATTTCTGAATCACTGAAACACTGAAACCCTGTCAACAACACCGTCACCAGAACACAGAGCAGACAACAGAACTCTGCAATAACAATGAGACCCAACATCATACTTCATTATGTATACGCTACTACAATGAATCAAACCCGCGTATATACGCGCTTTCGCCAAAGTCAATCCGCGTACAGATCTATACATATTCAATCATGACTTTGCGGCTATTTCAGACATTAGCCATACCTAGATCATAACATGCGTACAATAAAACATGCATCAATAATTCAGATCTAGTCTATCCATGGTCAAACCATATAAAGAGGATTCATTTCAAACCATTTGATCTCGATCTATCCTTAGATCTTGTTTTCCATCAACTAGTGAGATCCCTCCTTAACTCAGATCAGGCAATGCATCATAACCCATATCCTGCATACTGGATCTCATACTATATCAGATATTCAAGTCCTTTTTCCATGGATTTGCCTAATGATCTTCTTCTCCTTTTATAGTCTTAGGCCTTACTCAATACCATGATCCAAAACCATAACAAAACAATACCATGGACCCAATACTTGGGTTCAACTCTTTTGGATGCAATACCATGGACCAAAACCATAGGATCAAAAACTGTCGGACTAATACTATGAACCAACCATAAGATTTCCCATGTGCATGTGCTTTTCTCTGCATGAAAGTGCGTGAACTTTTCTCTGCATGAAAGTGCGTGAGCTTTTTTCTGCATGAAAATGCGTGAACCAGAAAATAACTTTGCTACACTATAATTTGTCATCTGTGTGATTTTCCATCAAGGACAACACTTGTCTCATAATGCCAACAATCTCCCCCTTTGGGCTTGATGGCAAAGCTAACTTGTCATACTGAGAACTGTCATCTGATTCTTTTGAGTTGTCCGGCATCCCATGCATTCAGTCACATCTGATACCTCTTATGTAGATTCATCTAGTTATGAATAAGTGAGATGTTATTCTACGAGTATGTTGCCATCAAGTACAACACATGCATCATAATGCCAACAGGGCTATCCCAGGTTGTGGTTAACTCTCGACTTTGTATGTGAATGTTGTTCATGGTAGTTCATGCCTCTAATTTCCAAGTTTTCAAACTTCTTAACTGCTTTTCAATTTTCTGAATAAGATTTTTTTCTTTTTACTATTTTTAAAGGGCAAGAAGTGGATTAATTTGATTATTTTTTTATTATAATAAGTCAATAGTTTAAAGTTAGGAATATATTTATAAGATTGGAAGCTTTTATTTTGATAATATATTTAGTAAAATTGGGAGCTTTTTTATTTATCAACTAGTCTAGATCCATTTTTAACTCTAGACCCAGTTGATTAGTGAATATAATTTGAAAATATTATATAATACTGGTGAAAATAAATATTAAACGTCATAGGATGGGCAGTTCAAAAATAAAATAGTCACAAAAAATATCAGTGCTGGGCACGAGCCCGTCAAATTTAACCCGTGCCCGGATCCTTCGCCGGTGGAAAATTTTCTGACTCTGGCCACCGGCATTTTTTTCCCTCAAACCTCGATGTTCGTGGCTCCATGCAAGAATGTCTAGCAATTCGATGGGAGTCGGATGTGACATCTTTGTAAATGGTAATACATACATATAACATGTATGAAGGATGGTCGGCTTCTTTGCCGAACTTTCTAATGACTGTCAAAACAAGCCTCGATACGGTCCACATAGCCATCTGCGGTCACCCCAAACCATGCATGCAGTTAAAGCATGGATCGACTGTCGTGCGAAATTTAAATTTTGAATTTTCAAAATGTCGCGCATAGCTACATGAATTTTGAATTTTCAAAATGCCGCGCATAGCTACATCAACACGGGAGAGGCAGGATTTTTATGGCCTGGATTTTTTCAAACATAATGGCCATGTTTCAATGGCTCAGCTGTCTCAGTATCCATAAGCTTGCCTTCCTTCTTTGATACCAATGGAGAGCCTAAGTTTTAGAAGTGGTCGGGAGCAGGTTAATAACAATGTGGCACGGTGAATCTCAAGTATGTTTATTTTCCTTTTTCAAATTTAATTCTATTTTGTGCATAAAAATAATCATTTATGTCTTTTTTATGGTTGAAATTCAAACATTGCAAGTTTCTCTTAAGTTCACAGAGCTAACACTCTGGGCTTAATCCTTTTCAAAGTTTCCCAAATCTACAAAGCCTATGAAGCACCTTGAAAAGATTGCCACATAATCATGAACGGTAGGAAGAATTTTGTCATCTTAGCTCCTTGAAACACTGAAATGAGATAACTGTCAAAATCCTTTGGAATAGTCACAAACCTCCACCACATTAATTATTACTATGTTGTAATGGTTGTCAAATAACCATATTTATCCTCTCTATGCACTTCGATCTCACAGAGTTGTGGTCAAGTGAGGGACATCATAATTGAGAAGAATCAGCGCATATGACCGTGGCCTTTTACTGCTAAATGTTGAGAGAAGGAAGTCAGCGTTGTTATTCTCCATAACTTTCATGGTTTTTCTACATTAACAGCCAACACGAATTTTCTCCTTCAGATCTTCCAAAGTTATAAGTCGCTTCTAAGTGTGTCTCGACCATTATAGATTTATATTTTAAGTTATAGAATACAATGTTGTGTTTTCATGTTTGTGAGAGTCTCGACCACAATTTACTACTTTAAAGTCACAACTGTTGGCAAGGACAGTTTGTTGTAGATTTATATTTTAACTCAAAGATAATTTTTTTGTGTGAGAGTAAAAATTCACTACCATAAAGTCACGTGTTCTATTATGATCTTTGAAGATATGTAAGATTTTTTATTAGTAATTTCATGTCATACTTCTTTGAAATGTAAAAAGGTTATTTAAAATTTGTACTAATTTAGTTAAAATTGAATAGCATTTTTAATATTCTTAAAAAGAATTATTAAATTATTTTTCAATTAAATATGGGTTATTAATTTGATTTATTTATATTTTGATGGAGTAAAATATTATTAATAAAACATCAAAAAAATATTTAATATGGATTTTTTTTTTAAATATTTTATATGTGAATGAGGATTTTTATTTTCTGAAATATATTTTGTGAAAAAAAAAATATTATTAACAATATTTTTAGGAAAAAAATCACATAAGATAATTTTTATCTACGCTTTTCGAAACCGGCAGTGTGGTTCATTTTTAGGATAAGATCAACCACACTAACTAGTTCGAAAATCATTGATAAGAATATATCTTATATGATTTTTCATAAAGAAGATGTTAATAATATTATGGATCACAAAAGTCTTAACTCAAAAAAGAAAGATTATCATTACATATTTAATGAGATGTTTTGACTTAATTTTTTTTAATAGACAATTATATATATATATATATATATATATATATATTATATATATATATATATTTTTTTTTCAATTTAAAGTTAATTTATTTTTAAAGTTTTAAAATTTTGAGAAAAATCAATACAAAATTCAAAGTTTCTATATTTTGATAAAATTAGTAGTTTGTAGTATGATTACTCATATTTGATTTTTTTTTAAAATATAAATATTTACAAATAAGTGAAATTAAAATGTTATTAAATATCAATTAATTAAATAATATTGTGTTTATTTTTATTTTTATTTTCAAAACTAATTTTTTATAATAACAATGCTTGACACAAACCATTTTTAACCATGTAAATTTTAATAATATATATTTTAAAGTGATTAAAATTAATATGACAACCACTAATTTGCCAATATACATTGGAATATCCTCATCAAATTACTCTTTCTCTTGAGCATGCTTGCTCTAGCTCTCTCTCACCATTATTCTCAAAATGATGAAATTCTCTTTCCCATCATAATTATGAAAATGATGCAATGCTCAATAATTCTTTGAAGTTGTATGTGTGTTAGGTGCCTTGCACGTCGCATACACTTTTGTCAACTTCCTGTTATACGGGAATAGTGTCCACTCGAATGCTGTTATTCCCACTAAGATGGGTGGCTATCTTAGAAACAAACAATCAAAGTCTACTATTGATTCCTTTTATGAAAATAGATGAGAGGAGAACCAAGAGGGCCAACCTGAGTCTTGCGCTCGATTTCCTCTCCTTCTTGATAGAGTTTTTGTTGCTTCTTCTTTGTCTGCTCAGCTTCAAAAGGACCTGTGGAATCACAGCAGCATACTACTATGCAAGAAACAAGGATCTAAATTCATAAATAATGCAGGATCAGATGTGCATTAACCATATACAAGCATATATAAACAAGTACACAAGAATATGGAAGGAAACAAGAATAGCTTTATTCAGATGAAAAGTAGCAAGAAGATTACAACCATGTGCTCTGACCCAGCATCATCCTCCAGCTAAGAAGCCCTTCTTCACTTCAAGCAAAGCTAGATCACCCAACACTGTGAATGTACACCAGAATACCAACAACACTTTTCTATAAGATACAAAA
>APFE031119905.1:0-10573 GCA_000404065.3 Pinus taeda | reverse complement strand
ATACAACTTGAGAAACTTAAACTAGAAATCAACTAGGAAAACAGAGTAAAGGCAGCAACTATGAATATGACTACTGAAAATACTATTAGAGATAAAGCAAATACACAAAGACACACAATCCCGAGCTAACACCTACAAAAGACAGTCCTGATCAGTTTAAAGTAAATTTTGGAAATGAAATGACACTGAAATTAAATCAAATATGTACATGTGTTAAAGAAAAGGGAAATTGCTGAATTCAAAAGAAGGAAATGGCAAGAGCATAAAAGTAAATTACTGTACAAAGGCTGTTATGAACGGGGGCCCTCCATCCACAAAGCCCAAAGAAAAATCAGCTACGTAAAGGAGTCAAACAGTAGTCTTCTATTAATTCATAATGCAGAAATTACAGTCAAAAAGTGTTGAAACAACAGCTTCAAAACAGAGTTTCTGTGCTCACTAAAAGCGTAGCAGTTACATAAATGAAACAACTAAAGACTAATCCTCAAGCGTGCGTAGATGTTGGATTTTATAAGTAAGTAAACAACTGCCTACTGCGTAAAACATGAAACTGAAAATTAACTGACAGCATGCTAATTAAATGGTTCAGCAACACGTCAATAGGTCCGTGGGTGATCTGGAAGGTATGGTCGTCATGGAGGTTGAATCCAAGGTTGGATCCTGTCTCCCATGACCTGCGTAGAGTGGAGGAGTTGCCATCTGGAGTGACGTAACCGTTCAGCTCACGCAGCACTGTTTGAGCTGGCTTTGTTGACCGAAGTTGGATCCTCATTGATCGGAGGTATGCGTGGCGTTGCTGACCAAGCCAATAGCACAGGAACCTTCAACACCTTCATTCCCAGATGCCCATGTGATTCGTTTTTCAAAATGACACGTGGAACATGGAGATCAATGAAAAGGCTGCAAAATTGCTGAATGGCTGCGGAATTGCCAGATAGCTACGGAAACTTTGTGCATATGTCAAAAATCTAGACAAACAGTCAAACATTTAGCAAAGTCAACCAATCATGCTTAAAGACATCATTGGTAAGTTTATGAGGAAAATAGGGAAAAAGAGAGGGATAAGTGAGGAAAAGCTGTAGGTAATGATGGATAAATAGGTGCAAGTTAGAGGCTCTACAATAATCATCACTAAGGCAGACATTCCCATAACCAGAGTAAAATTATCTCAAAGAATCATTATGGAAATATAAAAATATACATATCAACAACTCCTTAAGAAAGGGTAAAAAACCAAGTTAGTGCTATCTCTGAACAGATCACTGAAATTGTAGGAATATTCTCCTCATATTTATTTTATTTCTAGCCTTCCATTTTCCCCAAACCATAAAAACTGGATGGACCTTCAAATTTCCTTTACCTTTAATCCACCAATAGATATTTCCTTCCAAAATACCTAAACGACCAACATTCCTTATATTTAGAATATAAAAAACATCATTCCATAGTCATTACGAGAAAAAGCATTAAATAAATAAATGGTGTGAAGATTCAAGCTCCTAAAGGCAAAGAATATAGATAGTTACACCTGAGAAACCACATTTGATCAAATTTTTCAAGGCTAAGATTTTATGCTCCAACGCTAACCAGTAGAAACACTTAAGCTTAATGGGAATTGACTACTTCCATAATTTACTAGACCAGTATTTACTCTTTCCAGCATTGAATGAATGCACTGAAAAATCATAAGTTGTCCTAGCAGTAATTTGGCCTATAAAGGAGTTTCCTCTCTAAACCAACTGATCCATTGAATCCAAGAGAAACAAACGTGATAAATCTAGTGAATGTGCAAAAGCATCCCACTCAAAATCCAGAGAACCACTGAAACCTAGCTCAGAAGTAAACATCCATCTTTTTCCAAAAGAGTCTAACGAAGCCCCTTTGAACACTTGAGCTAGGTTTATAATACCTCTTTCCTTTAGACAATCAATCAACTAAGCTGACAAAATGTAAAAATAAGATCCACCAATAAAAGGGACCCTGCTGAGATGGATATTGCTTCCATTACCCAATTTCCAATAGACTTCCTTTCTAATGAATGGTAACACTTCCACTACGCCCTTCCACATATTTGAACCATCACTTCAAGGCCTTGAATAATATCCCCACAATAATTCCACAAAACCTTTGTTTTTTAAATACTTCGTTAAATCAATATGAATCCATAGGCCCATTTTATTGATGATTCTCTAGGAATTCTTCTTTTTTAGAGCATTCCCAAACCACTCAAGGTTTTTTAGGCCCCATCCACCAAGATGTTTTAGTAGAGTTAAAGAATCCCATCAAACCGGGTGAAAACTACCTTAAATTTTTGTTCTTGTACGTAAGAAGTGAAATATTTTTTGACACATCTTAGAAAATATGGATTTGGAATGTTAATATTGAAATCCAATAAATAAGAAGAATTTCTAAAACATATTTTATCAACATCAATCTTCACCCCAGATATAACCACCTATGACCTTAGAGGTTTGTCCTTTTAAACGCTCGGTTGAGAAGCCAAGACCAATCTACTATTCTGTAACAATTCGGCTTAATAAAAAATCCATGATAGGAAAAACCTTTATCCAAACTTTCCTCTTTCAAAGGAAACATATCAGTGATAAAACCTATTTACATCTTTGTAACATTTAAAATATAAAAAGAATAATTTGAATCATTGATTTTCATGCCAAAAGAAACACATAATACATTAAAGATATCCTTATATGCAATCCATTCTATGGCTGAGTGAGGTCCAAAGATGAGGACATCGTTCACAAAGAGAAGATGATAGATAAAGAGGGTATACAAAGCGCATTGATGTTCAGTATCACTTTGTGAAGGATATGATAGAAGACAAAAAGGTGTTGCTGGTAAAGGTGGACACTTTGAAGAATAATGCAGATGCATTGACAAAATATGTGAGCTCTGAGAAGTTTTGTTGGTGTAGAGAAACAATGGGCATTGCAGGGTTAACTAAATGACTAAGCTCTCTTGTGGCTCCCTATGGAAAGAAAATAACAAGTGGGAGAATTTTTGGTTGTGTTATATTCTTTCCATGACTAGCCCATGTAGTTAAATGGGGGGTTAGAGGGAGGTAAAGCCCCCGCTTCATTGTGTTAATTGCATAGCAGGGTGGTCACAAGGAGTTTGAGGGGTGCAAGTAATCCCCCTCTATGGGGTCCAAGGCTTAGAAAATTTTGTTTTTTGGACCCTATATTAGGTTGGGCGGACCTACCTATGGTTTTGTGCATGTTTTTCGCACATGGTTTTGGACGTGATGGTTATCGGTCCATAGTTTTGGATGCGATGGTTTTTGATCCATGGTATTGGATGCTTCGGCATGTATAAATATGTATTGTAACATTGAAAGGAACATAATGAAAAATCAAGCTGGTAGTCCCAATTTTGGGATCCAAGGGAAAATCTCTGTGTATATGTGTTTTATGTGTTATGCTCTTGCATTGTTTATTTTCTATGTTTTAGAATTCATGTGCAGGTAATATTTTGTACAAGGTTAAAACCTACATCCTATTGGTTCTTATAAATTTTATTTTGGTTGTATATTTTTCTTAAGAGGCCCATTTTAGACCTCAAAATTCCCCTAATAAAGGAATTTTAGTCTCATAAATTAGAACCTCTCCTTACAAACTTGAATGATTATGACTAACTCAATCCTTCCTTTATATTCATGTAATTTCCTATAGCTATATCAACACTCTCCTCTATCAAATTAAACTCTCTTTGACATTCACTCTATTCTAAATTTATCAATGATCCTCCTCTTTTCATATGAATTGAAGGAACAAAATAGAATTGGCTAGAGGATTTTCATATGTTTCAATATTGTGGGTCCCTACTAAAATCAAATGGAGGTTGGCTCCAACTATGAAGTCAGAGGTTGGCTCCGATGATAAAGTCGAAGGTTAGACCGTTCCTTCTCCTTAAGGGTTCATTGTGCACCTATGACTCCACCAAGCCCAACTATGGCTGACTCCACCTTGACCAAATGTGACGTGTTGGTTGACTTAAACCCAGGGTTGGACCTCTTTGGAAATTCATTAATCAACAAATTAAGCTCGAATCCTTTGAGTACCCACTACATTGACTTGAACGGAGGTTGGCTTCAACACTTTGAGCCAAAATGCATCAACAAGCCCACAAAACTTACAAGAATTAGGATGTTTTTTAATGGCTTAATTCAAGCATGCTTCCATTGAGATAATTCACCATTAACTTCATTAAATATCCATAAGTCCAATTCCAATGGTGACTATAACTGGAATCCTCAATCCTTCTACAAATTAGGTGTCACCGAATGATTTTTTTATCCATCATTTAATCCCTCACCTTAGTTGTAGGTGTCACCATAATTCGATCCTTGGGACTCTTGTACCTTGCTAAATCAACAAGAGTTCCAAACACACTTTGTTACACATTTATCAATGGGGAAGCTCTCAACAATCCCCCTTTGGTCCACCCTTTCTTAATTTATTCCTTGCTAGTCACCATGCTCGCTTTTTCTAATCACATACTCACGTTGTGCTTCAAGTTTGAAACAATGATGCATGCATAGCATTGTACCATTCCAACAACTTGGGAATTTTTCCTTTATCGAATTACCATTGCTCCTTCAGTAATGAAATTGTAGATACATTTGGACGAAATAGAAGGCACCGTAAAGATGACCAATTACTTCATATTAAGAAAAAAATAAAATGAGAAGACTAAATCATATACACACACATTCCCTCATTCATTTCTGGTTTCTTATAATATGAAAATTTTGGGACACTCACAAGGTTTCGTTGCTAATTATTAACCAAATAAATAAATAAATTGTGCCCTATAGAGAGCCTACACTGAGAGAGATTCGCATTGTTACATGGAGAGATTTAAGACACAATATTCATTCTTTAACTTAACAATATATACATAAGGAATTATAGAAATCCTTATATATTCTCTCACGAAATACACTTGACAGCTTCTCCCTACCCAAATTCATTAAGCCTCAAATTCCAGGAGACCTCTTTGCCTAACCTCTCACACACACATTTTAATTTACTAAAACCTTGCTAGAAAAACATCCCAGTAGAAGGATTATAATTGGGACATTTTTCTAGAGCCTAAAACTACCAGATACCTACTCCTACACTTGTCAAAGGCTCACTTTTATAGTCACCTGAACAAACTAACACCTCAACATAATTACAATTAGACGGAAAATTCACAGCATGTAGCATGTAAAAAAGAGGTATGAAGAAAATTTCATGATCGTACATTGTCTGGAAAAATGCGGGGTTTATGCTCCCGCATCAAACTCACCAGGTGGAAAATTTTAACCTTTTGGTCAAATGTCTTTAGTATGTGAACCATTCCGAGTCCCAAAAAAGGTGTTGCACATTCCCACAAAACTTTCCTTCATTAGGGGAATTTTGAGGTCTAAAATGGGCCTCCTAAGAAAATTGTACAACCAAAATAAACTTTACAAAGACCAATAGGATGCAAGATTATGATGTCAACCATGGGGGATGATTCACAATTTTTGGAGTAAAAAAGTAAAAGGATTAAAAAATAATAAACTAATAAAACTACTTTTTCAACTCATATTTTCAACTTATCTCCCTATTTTTTTACTCAAATTTGGAGCGAGAGTACTCATTGGATGAAAAATTTAATTCCTCATCCAAGGAGTACCCATGTTGCATAATTTTGATGGACCCTTCTACATGAAAAAAACATGATTGCAATCACGTTTTCAGGTATTTATTATTTTTTGTGTAGAAGGATCCATCAAATGTATGCAACATGGGTACTCCTTGGATGAGGAATTAAATTATACATCTAACACGTGTTGCCACTCATTGGAAGAGGAATTCCATGTTACATTACATTGATTTAAAATAGTATGCCCCAAAATATTGATGTGGCCATCATGACTCATGACATGACTTGACACAACAGTACTGGTATGTTCATGCTGCTAGTGGTGTCCATGTCGAGTTGCAATGATGATGAGTGATGGATGTCCTCTTAGTGTATCATAGCTTTAGGTCTGCATGGCAAGTTGTGTGGAGTCTTCGATGGTCTTTGTGTTTGCTTGATGTTGCATTTGCATGTCACTACTTTGCTTGTACTCTGGCATGCTTTACGCATTCGTCTGTTCGCGAAGAAATCTCCTCCCATGTTCATCCATTCGTGAAAAAATCTCCTTGCATGTTAATCTATTCAAGCAAAAATCTTAATGCATGCATCGCGTGTTCGCAAACAAATATCCTCGCATGTATCGTTCATTCACGATAAAATCTCCTCACGTGAATCGCTCGTTCATGAGAAAATATCCTCATATGCATCATCTATTCGTGAGAAAATATCTTTGCATGTGCTCTCCTTTTTCATCTCGTCCGTCATCACGTCATGTGTTATCCATGTACCAGTATTTGTAATTATTCATGGTGAGACGACATCAAATCCATAAACCTCCTAGTCTACCATGATTCATTTTCATTCGCTTCCGGATCCTGGTGACCGAGAGAGAGGACAAGGCTACAAAACTACAAAAGGCATATTTCAAGTTGGGATGCAGGTTCCGGGCACTACTTGTGAAAATTGTGTAGAAATCTCTAGGAGACTGAGATGGGAAATCCAGATCAAAAGTGATTGTCTCTAGGATCTGGCTTGGCTGGTGGGTAGATTTGCACAATTTTTTGGAGGAAGCATTGGAAGTAGCAAAGGGGCTTGGCAGAAAAAATTGCGCAATTCCTCCGAGGAGTTGGTAGCGAGCTACAAGAGGCTTTCCGGGAAAAAATGTGCATTTTTTCAGGGGAGCTGCTAGCGGGCTGCAGGAGCATTGTTTGTGAAAACTATGCAATTGCTGGGAGGCTGGCTTGATGGACACCTCATCGCAGTTTTTGAGCTAAACGGGATGCTGGCCTGCTTAACATCCCGTCACAGTTTTTGAGATGAGGGGGATGTTGGGCTACTAGACATCCCATCGTAATTTTTGAGCTAAGCAGGACGTTGGGCTATTGGTTGACTACCCATTGTCGTTTCTCGAGTGAGTAGGAGGCTGACTCACTGGGTGGCTGGCTAGAAAAACTGCGCATTTTTTTAGGGAAGCAATGATGGACATAAGGTGTTTGTTTGACATGTCAGTGCCAATTTTTTAGTCAGTGGATCGGGCAAGGTCTATATCTTTTGCACAATTTTTTGGGGGGGAGTGAGTCCCAGGGTCATTGCCTAGTCAAACTCTTCGGTTGACTAGCTGGAGGGTTTTTTGTTTCGCTTATAGGTAGCGCAGATAGAGATGCCTTGCTGAGAAATTTTTGTGTTGATTTGGTGACATTCGGGTTGGCCGATGGCAGGATTGCATAGTGCAGGGTGCCTGTAGGAAAACCTCAAGCTCTGCACAATTCTCAATAGCAATACATGTTCACTAAGTGTTGAAACAAAGCAATGTAGCTCAGCGAGGGTCCAACTGCTTGAAGATGGTTCGCTTGTCAAAACTTCAACAAAAATGGTAAGTGTGTGAGTGAGTGAATTTGTGCATATGTGACATTGTGAACACACACTCAACATGACTCGAGGAAAAGACACCTCAAACCATCAAGACAACACATACATAGTGTGACTAACCAACGGTGTGAGTGACAAGCGTGACGCTTATGATAGATTGTTGAACGACCATGACAACGCTTACGCGACAGTGCATACAACTTCGTGTGTGAGTGTGACAAATGTTTACATAGTGAATACAACATGTACATACGAAGCAAGGACCTTTTGCATGACCAGAACATCGTTTCAAGCGTGACATTGTGACCAACATACAAAAGCTTGTCCTTTGAATGGTCAATCAAGGAGGGTGGAAAGACTCAACACGAGCTCACGAGGTGAGCTTGAGTGCTTGAAAACATCAAGTAAAAACCTAGGGGAAGCTTCTAAATTGGAAGCATGCCAAAATTTTGGAGGGTGTTGCAGTCGCTACAACGTTATCTTAGCCAATTATTGTCCGCTTATTTGATAAAATACAATGTCATTAGTTATAAACCAACATTTTGTTTTTACTTTTTGAGTTGTTGTCGAGATTTTTTATTCCCCTGTCTTATGCAAATCATTGTTCACAATGCTTTCATACCAATTGATGGTAGGCACCTCCTCTGGCTTGTTGAATATGTTCTAGGACCTTATTTATTTTAGGACCTCAATTATAAAAATCAATTATTTTGGTTCTTCTCATATCCACATGTCCCTTTTTTAAACCTCCTCAATAATTCATTTTTTGGAGCGATATCCACTTGTCTCCCAACAATGAAGACCTTTCTTTTTAGTCGCATAAATTGAAACCTATCCTTACAAACTTGAATGATTCTGATTGCCTCAATCCTTCCTTTATATCTATGCAATTTCCCATATCTATATCAGTAGGTGCTGAGAATGCAGCAAGAAAGTCTTAATTGGACATTAATCTTGTAAAAAACAAGATGAAAAATATATAATAGATTTTGTTATTTAATTGATACTGTTATGTAAATTGCAGCCCAATTCCTACCCTTTTTTTATAGGAAACACCTCATCTAGTGACTACAATTATTAATATCATATAATTATAAATAAAAGAAACCATAATAAACTATATACATACACATACAAATATATAAAGAGAGATATGGTTGAGATACTAACCTCCTCCATAAAAACCTAACATATACTACCCTTTGTTGGCTAATAATAAGTATTTTAATATATAGAAGATAAGTGACGGTCACATGAGCATCCATGTTGTCTTTCCTAGTTGTATTTGATTATAGGGGATGAACGTTGTATTACCCACCAAAAGTGGGTGACCCATAGGGAAAAAAAAATTCTTGTGTTTTGCATCCCTGGAAAATCCCTTACAACCACCATAATCTATGAACCTATCACGATAAATCTTTGCCACTTCAATCAACCATATGACTTGTCACCTATCTCACAGGAGCACATTAACGAAGATAATATTTTGACGAAAAGGTACTTTATTCATTTTTCAATCGGGTGGTTATGCTTGTTTGTACATTGGGATTTTGGTATGGATTATTGGTTGAGCTAGACAAAGATTTTGGACCCTCACCTTAAATGGGTGGATAATATTCAATCATAGTCTAGTGGGACCTCCCCTAATGCCCCAATGATATAGGAGGGGCACTATTTATGAAGCCTTGAATTAAATATCATGTTCCATATATTCTGATTCCATACTTACCACTTTCAAAGTGGTCAGATTGTTCCCAAATCAGCACCAAATCGAAGTGCTCGTTGCCCTAATTCCAAGGGTGCGAACAACACTCAAATCCAAGCTTGTATGAGGGAGAAAACAAAAAATTATTAATTTGGGTAGTGGGCAATGATCCCCACCAGCCCCATCGAACCCAAAATAAATTTAATAATTAAATTTGGGTCAATGGGCCATGACCCTCACCAACCCTCCAACCACCCACAAAACATATGCGTGACATTGTATTATATATGCGGTGGGTGGGCCACCTCCGGTGGACCCAGCCCACACCCCCACCAAAACCAAACATAACACATGCAATATGTATGGGTCGGCGAGAATCGAACCTGCTCGGCCACATGGCTGGCCCACTCCATGGGTGGCCCAACCCATGTACCATAACTACGCCCAGTTTAATACAACACACAACAGTTACAACAACCTTCTACCATTTAATACAACCAACCTATTCAATTCAATACAGCCCAAACTTAAACAATGGTTTTCACACCAAACATGCACACGGTTACCAAAATGGTTCCATATAAAAACAAACCATGCCATTTTTAGGAATAAAAAAAAATATCACTAATGTGTAATTTTGGCGGAGGTGAGATTGTTTGACCGACCTCCTTGCCTCGAAGCAAATGCCTTAACCAATACGCCAATGGCCTTATGTTGAGTGTAGAATATCATTCTTCCTTAGATAGTCAAGAAAATGATGAGTCTTTGAATAAATTTTGGTGTACAAATTGGGGAATTTAATATTATCGAAAATAATAGGGAAGTGTCATTGAACATCTAATCTATAATTTTGATCAGCATGAGCCATTCCCATGTGCACTAAATCATGAATATTATCCTAATGAATGGAGATGATTCTTCTAAATGTTTCAATTTGATTTCCATGTGGTTGAAGAAGATGTCATAGAGGAGTTTGCGAACCATCTAAGGGAATCTATTGACATACCTGTGTTAGGTTCCTATACCAATAAGTTTCATCTTTCATCATTGATAGTGGAAGGGCTAAATATGTTCATCATTGTAGGCTGCAAAGGTTCCATATTTTGTGTACATGCTACAAAAAATTAAAAAATGAAAAGAGGGTATGCCTTAAAAGAATAATCAAAAGGAAAGAAAATCAAGTGGTCAAGAGAAAAGTGAAAATGAACCCCAAACTAAACACCAAGAAAGTGTACAGTCAAAATGCCACTACTAGCTTATTTGGCAGTGTCATGTTATGCAAATATGCTTCTAATCACACTTGATGGATGGCCCAACAATCTAAACTGGACCATGCCATGGTTAAATTGCTTGCTGCAGAATAGAGAA
>APFE031119890.1:157342-169754 GCA_000404065.3 Pinus taeda | reverse complement strand
AATAACAATAGAGGGATTCTATGGGGCACAGTAATAACAATATGGGGGTAATAGGGGCACAACAATATTAATAAGGGGTAAAACTACCATAATAATGGGGTAATCACTAGTATTATAGGGACCCAACAAATTAGCCCACTAATTCTCGAATCTCCAGATTTTAGACTATTAATTTTCTATTATTTTTTAGCACATGTCAACAAGGGTATTTTGGAGTGATTCCACTTGGAACGGATACCTAAGACATCCTACTTAAAAAAAAAATTGTCCCATCCCATTTTCTTTTGATTTACTTGGTCATTCGGTGATTTATCTTCTCCTATAGCAATTATGTTTTCTCCTATAACAAATATGTCCCTTCCTGTAGCAAACTTGTAACACCACTTTCCTTCATCGGTTTTGACCCCCACTGCAACTATGACTTAGTCTAGATGAATAATGACCCCCAACTATGATTTTATGATTAGGGGAAGCTCCTAAGCCACTCCAACCCTTCCTTTTATTCACTACAAAAACAAAGTAGACTTAGTTTCTTTATCACAAGTATGATGCAAGTAGGTTACTGATTTACAAGCAAGTGTGAAATTATGATAGGTAGTTTGATGAATTATGCAAGATAAAATAACTCTTTTTCTGCAAGTAGATTAACCTTTTTCCTTTCATGAATTTATTAGTTAGCATTTACAAGTTGAGCAAGTAGTGTTTCCATTTCTTGCAAATAGAGTAACAATTCCATTATTGCTTTGATTTCATGACATTCACTCCATTGCATCAAATCAAAAAAAGGAGGACACATTGTATGTTGCACATATAGTCCTAATACCTCTTAGGTTTGTACGAAACTCAATTTGATAATTAAATTTGGTAGCCTTGGGAGTTGTAACATTCTTGTTGCAATACTGAGGCTCATCACTACACATACATCCACATTCTCTAATATCTTGTTGACCTTATCTGTCTGTCCATCAATTTGTGGATGATCAAATGTATTGAAGGTCAACTCTATGCCCAAACCTACAAACAACTCCTTCCAAAACTTGGAAGTGAACTTTGCATCCATGTTTGACACAATCTTCTTTGGAACTCCATGCAATCTTATCACATCTATGATGAATACCTGTGCTACATCACTAGCTGGGAATGTATATTTCACTTGAATGAAGTGCGTGATCTTCGTCAACCTGTGCACAAAAACCATGATAGAATCATGTTGTCTCACTATCCTATGAAAACCTATAATTAAGTCCATGGAAATGACCTGCCATTTCCATTCCAAAATCACAATCGGTTTTAGAAGTCCACCTGGATGCTTACATTCCATCTTCACACACTGACAACCGAAACACCTAGCCACAAACTTTGCTACATCCTTCTTTAGATTCGGCCAATAATACAATTTCTTCACTGCAGTCAATGTCTTTTGATAGCCTAGGTGACCTGCATATGGTTTTGCATGAAACTCTCTCAAGATCACCTTCTTGAGCTCACTACGATCTGACACATATATCATGTCTCTGAATCTAACCAATCCATCTGTTGTAACACAATAGTCCACATCCTGTGCACTTGCACTTGTACCTATACCATTACTTGTACATGTACCTGTACCTATACCTATACCACCACATATACCTGTACATGTACTCTTCTACAACCTGTGCGTAAACTCCATATACCTGACAACTTATTGACCTTCCTGTAAGGTCCTATCCTATAAGTTTTCCCCATAGGAGTATCCACCTGCTAAGAGTATTTTCCACCTTGTTCTCTTTACCTTTGATATACTTGATCTCAAAATTAAACTCACTGATTTTGGTCAAACACCGAGCCTGCCTACCATTCAGGTTCAATTGGTCAAATAGATATCACAACCCACCGTGATCACTCATCAATACAAACCTCCAGCCTAGAAGGTAGTGCCTCCAAATCTTCAATCCATGTATGATCGGTGCCAACTCAAGATCATGTGTGGTGTAGTTCTTCTTGTGCTCATTCAATTTTCATGACTCATAGCATACCACCTATCCATCTTGCATAAGGATTCCACCAAGTCCTTTTTTGAAAGCATATGTGCATACTACAAACTCTTTCTCTAGATCTACAATCTTTAACACCGGTGTATGTGTCAACAATTGCTTGAGCTGCTCAAAACTAGCCTCACACTCCTCTATCCATTCAAACTTATTACCTTTTCTCTATAATGATGTGCTAGGATAAACAATCCATGAGAATTTCTTGATGAACCTTCTGTAATAGACTACCAACCCTGTGAAATATCTCACCTCATCTACATTTCTAGGAGCTACCTACTCCATGATGGACCTTATCATTTCTGGATCTACTACAATGACCTAATTAGAGACAACATGTACCAAGTAATGTACCTCAGTGTGGGAAAAACTACACTTGTTGAGTTTAGCATATAGTTGATGCTCTCTCAATAACCTCAACGCTGCTGCTAAATGCTCGACATTCTCTTCCTCATTTTTAGAATATACCAATATATCATTGATGAACACAATAACAACCTTATCCAAATATGGATGCAATGCACTATTCATCAAGCACATAAATGTAGCTAGAGCATTAGTCAAACCGAATGGAACCTCAAAAAATTCATAATGCCCATACCTAATCTAGAAATATGTCTTGTAAATGTCCTCCTCTTTGATGTGTACCTGGCAATATCTATATCTTAGATCAATCTTCAAGAACACTACTTCTCCCTTCAAATGATCGAACAAGTCATCAATCCTCGGTAATAGATACCTATTCTTGATGGTCACTTTGTTCAACTTCCTGTAGTCAATGCATAATTTGGGAGTGCCATCTTTCTTCTTCACAAACAATACTAGTGCGACCCAAGGTGATACACTTTTCCTAATGTATCCCTTGTCCAACATTTCCTTTAACTACAACTTCAACTCTACCAACTCAGGTGTACTTATCCTGTAAAGTGCCTTTGATGTTGGAGCTTCCCCTAGCACTAACTCAATAGAAAAGTATACCTCCCTATGAGTTGCCAACTCTGAAATCTCCCCATGGAATACATCCTGAAACTGCTGTAGAACTGGATACCTACTCAAAACATATGCATCCTCAACCACCTTTTGTCACTAGAAATGTGCATTGCGAATAACACACACCCTTTCCTATGACTACGCTTTGCCTGCATAGTTGTTACCATCCTAACTGATGTGGCTTTCTTCCTTCCCTGTAAGACTCTTAGTTCCCCATTATCATCCAAGCACTCAATGGCCTTGTCATAACAATCTACCTTGTTTCTATGAAGGTACAACCAATCCATGCCCAACTACATACTATATGATCCCAACTGTAGTGCATTCAAATGTGCTGCGGTAGGCATACCATTCAAATCAAATGCACAAGCTCTTATCCGAGGTCTTACTCACTCCTTGTCTCATTTTCCTTTGTTATTTGCATTACCTTTCCAGTCTACCTTAGTCTCGGACATGCGCTTCAATTGTCCAAGCAATGCTTTAGCTTTGAGACGGCCTCCTCCAATGATCTAGGCTCATCGAACTCAATTTTGTCTTTGAATGCCATCGGTAACCCACTAGTGAATATTTGAATCTTAGCCTTCTCCTCCTTAAGGTAAGGCACATACCTCAGTAATTCCAAGAACTTGCTAGTGTACTCATCATCTGTCATAGATCCCATCTTTAGATCATATAATTCCTTTTCCCTGTCATCAAAGTATCTTTCTAATAGGTACTTCTTCTTGAATATTCACTCAAACTCATTCCACGCCAAGTTCTCCTCATGTACACCTTTGACATTCTTCTAATCTTCCCACCAAATGTCTGATTTACCTCTGAGACTGAATGTAGCTATTCTTGTTTTCATGTTGTCTGAGTAATCATGCAACTTGAAGAACTTCCTTATTCCCAGCAACCATGCCTCCCCATCCCATGCTTTCTTCATCTCTCCATCAAATGTAGGTGGTTTTTCTTTCTTAAACTCATTTGACAAATGCCCCTTGTCACTCCTCCTGTAAGGATGATAATGATGTCGATCATCATGCTTGTCAGAACCAAAACTAGAATAGTACATGTGTCTATCACTTCTCCTATCTAGAGTATCCAACAATCTACCATCTCTAACCATGTCCTCTTTATCTGACCTATGACCACCATGCAACCTACTTCCATATGCCCCATTAGTTTTGTCCTCCTACTCATGGCTGATATGTAGTGGTCCCTGTCGTTGCAATTCTGATAAACTCTAAAGTATCACTGAATTTACCTCTGTTAATTTCTCATGTGCTTGTATGATTTGGTCATTGTCTACCTTAGAACTCCTTATTTATTCCTTTAAGCTTCTTAGTGTATATGCCAAATTGGAAGAATTCCCAACACCATGCTACTCATCTGATCCATAGGGAGAGTCTTTGTATTCTACCATCTTGCTAGCCATTTTGATATTTATTCCTGCAAGGTATATCATTTCAGCTAAACCAAATCACAATAAACCAATGTACCTTAGTACATTTCAGGGAGGGTACTTCACCTGCAATATCAAAAAAACAGCATGATACATGTATAACATAATCATGACAACATATAGAAACATAACACATAAGCATATAACCATGTAAACATCATTCTAGCTAGGGTCCATTCATCAATGCATGACCTTATCAACAACACATACCACAACCTCGTGCCTGAAAACAACTACTACATCACTGTACACTTGACCACATGTGAACATTAACATGCGTGAGCAATGTGTAATCAACCACACACTCATGACGACACACTCCACAACAACACCATTAACTTCCCATGATGACATCACTACAACCATGACCCATACCATACAAATGAAACACGCACATGGCCCTACAACACAAGGAACACATATGCAACCAACATGAATGCATGACCAACACGCAGCCCATCCAGTCCGAGGGGTCAACCATGCTCTAATACCACTATGTAACACCCTCCTCCCACATCTACCCAAGTAATCGACCAACTAGGATAAACATGTGACGAGAGGCTACTATGATTGGATTCAACCTCATAGGTGATCTTAAGGAAATTGAATCGATGGAAACACATCATACATACCTTCCACATTAGCTACAGGACCCCTAAGAACCATCCCAACACTTCTGGTAACCAACCACTAGATCCTACTAAGGTTTTAGACCTCTTTATCTCTGGACACTCCCATGCTATGGGCTCGACAACATCCAGGAGGCTTTGGATGCTCTCATGATAAGGCATGCCAGCCTCCAGGGATTATTTTTCTCAGTGTTGTGCCAGCCTACCCATGATTTGAGCCACTTTTGAGGCCCAGAGCCTAGGTCACTACCCAAAATCTATTGACACCTTCAGAATAGAAAGATAATAATGAAACAATGATGCAAATGAAAATACTTGAAAAAGCCCTTGACTAGACCCCTACTAGCCATGACAGGCATTTTGTCAAACATATCACAAATGTGTAATCTACAGGTGTAAAGAATATTTCTAAGCATATGGGTCTCATCCTCATCCAAGAATTGCTAAGAGACATAAATGCCTCAACACATTAGCTGTAGTTTGATCCATTAGGTCATAGATACTTTTTTCATTCATTTACAAGTAAAAACATGATGGAGCCATACATAGTTATTGTTATAAAACATATACATAACCAGTGTAATAGCAATAGAAATACCAAGGAAACCACAACCATATGATCCACATATAAACCAATATAATACTCATAGAAATACAAGGAGAAATAACCTCATATTGATGATGCAAAATCCAAACCCAAGATGAGACTACCACGTTCCACCCGACCGTAGAATGGATGAGACAAATCTCTATTCAACCATTCACCCTTGTGCCATATTCCAAGCATGAATGTGGGATCTCATAGAACACATCAATCCAAAACCATCCAGGGATTCCAGAGGCCATCCACATCAACCCATCAAACAATGATTACACCTCATGATCAAACATCACAAAACCATCATCAGATTGGTCTCTACCAAAGCCTTCCAGGGCTCCAAAGTGTTTGTTCCAACCAAGGGTTCTAGGACTAGTAACTCAACCCGCAAATTATTCTGGGCTTCCAGATCATTTTTCCAACCAAGGCTTCCAAGACCAGTAACTCCTCCCAACTAGGGCTTCAAGAGCATTTGTCCAACCAAGACTTCCAGGACTAGTAAATCAACCCAAGTTGTTATAGGGCTTCCAGAGCATTTGTCCAACCAAGGCTTCTAGGAACTAGTAACTCAACCCAAGCTAAAGGAAACATGAGAACCAACCAAAACAAAACAAGGAAATAAATCCACAATCACCATGGCTATCTAGGAAATGGCAAGGCTAGACCATTGTCAATCCAGGCAATCCTCCATGTCAGTGACAAATCATTACCAATAAACCACATGCATATGCCATGCATGCAACTCGGTAGCTGCAAGCAAAACATGTTGTAGTTGTTGATTGCGATGTCCTCTTGCACTTTCCTGCTCTTCCTTTGCCTTCTTTCTCGAAAACTCCAAGTATGTCACACCCTCCAAGAATGCTCCAAGAAAACTCTAAGTGTCCAAGAGTGAGAGAGGGAGAGAATAATGAGAGAGCTCCAAAAATGAACTAAAAAAATTTGCAAATTCATCCTCAGAAGCCTTTTTTATTATTATTAATTACGCCTTTGTTTTCTTCATTTTCCATTATTTTCCTTCAATTTCCTCCTCACATGCAACCTGTGACCTTTCACCTTCCTTTTCTCCTAATTTCCATTATTTTCATAAATAAATGTGTCAAAAATGCCTTTTTTCCTTTCCAAAGCCTTAGCCATTTACTTTGCCAATTTCCTTAGCTATATTAACCGAAATGAACACCCACGCTATGATGTCTTACCCAACATTCAACTTGGAATAAGTGTCCCATCAACCATGGCTATTGTTTTGCCTTATTAACTTTTATTACATGGAATATTCACCAAGGTTGTAACAATGAGGACTAATATCAAGTAGATGTTCCTCAAATACTTTATGACGTTCCTCAAATACTTTATGATGTGCCTCAATTACTTTATGATGCGCCTTAGATCAAATAAACTTGGGATTCAACTAGATCAAAAGCCATGAAATATGACAAAATCCCCAACATAAAGTTGTGGTAAAAGTTGTTGAATTCCAAGAATGTGGAGCTCCATTAATGATTTTCAATGTGGTTAATCATGTACCACTTGCACCTTGACTAGATCCACATGCACATTGCACTCATTGATGATGTAATCTAGATATTGAATTCTCTACATGTCAAATATGAACTTGTCTAAAATGGAATATAACTTTTGTTAATGAAAGGTTATCAACACTTTATGGATATGGGTTAGATGCTCTTCAAAGGTTATATTGAATATGAAGACATTGAGTAGGTAGATGACCATAAAAGAGTGTGAAAGGCCACAAATATCATCCATCATTCTCATGAAAATTATTTCTACATCATTTGAGCTAAATGACATGACCAATCAATAAAAAAGACCTACCTTAGCCTTAAATAATTATTTCCACGCAACATTGGATCAATTAGGACCTAGTGATAGTGTAAATCAAGATCAATATTGTTGAAAAACTTAACAGATTTAAGTTGGCCAAGTAGATCATCTATATTGGGTTATTAGGATTTTGTTATTAACCATCATTTTATCTAAGCCTTGGTGCTCAATATAGAGTCATTCAGTGCCACATAATTATTTAAAATGATCCAAATAATATTACACAAGGTGAGGATATTGGTTGAAAGTGGCCTTTTTGTAAGGTTATTGTGTCTAGTGTTTGATCTCTTCATTTCCCATAGGAGGGTGTTTGTATACATGATCATTGGGAAGATGGGTACCTAGAGTCAAATCAAATGCATGCTTTACTTGACAACGTAGATGTACTCTCTAGGTGTAACGAACATGTCTTTGTATATATCCACCAACTAACATACATATCTATATTACACAAAAATACATCTTCCAGAGACCTTGGTGGTTGGATTTATTTTTTTCCTCCTTTTGATTGAACCATGAAGAGGAAAATCCCCCTAATCTAAGAGAACATATTCATGCATTTTTGTAGTAACTGAAGATATTTGGTTGTGCTAACTAAACATTACAAACCTCACACCAGGAAATGTCACATAATGCCTTGTCTTTGAAGGGTAATGTCTTATGGAAAGTGGCAATGTGGATGCCTTGTCTCTGTCTCATCTAAGCAACTATGTATGCCCTAATGTGAGGTATTATTGGAAAATTAATATTCTTAAATAAATCTACTTAAACGAGGCTCTTCTAGTTGATGGTATCAACAATGAAATACAACGATGTCTCCTTCATCCAATTAAGTGAATGAAAGATGTGTTTTACTTCCTCAAGTTCCTTTAGTTGGATCTTTTTAATGGAAATGGTAACACCGGTTTAGGGTTATCCATTTTCATCTATCCATTGTCTTTAGTGGCGTTGGGGTTGAATCAAAGTTAGAGGTTTTTCTGTCAATCAGTAAAGGCTATTTAGCACAACATTAATCATTTGATTTTCCATGAGATTTTATAGGTGCTTCACCATTTTCTTGCATCCTTATAATTTTTATTCTTCTTGTAGATTTCAATGGTTGTATTGAAGTTGGCTATCTATAATCCATCGTTTGTTCTAAGAGTTAGGAACACCTTTACCCTTCTTTTGTTGTGGTTGATTTCCACACCAAAATATTTCTTATCCTTTTGTTGAATTTGTTGTTCAAACTTGATGACATAATGGTAAGCTACCCCTATTGAACATATGATTATAAATTTTATTTATGATTAGATATATTTGTGTAGGCCATTATGCTATTTGAGAGTACTAAATTCCTTGAATAGGCTCTAATATCCTCCTTTTATCACTTTGTAAATCCTTCATTCTATCCCAAGTTGTTCTTGAGGATGGATGCTACGATGTTTTCACAGTAGGAGCTAAATGAGGTCAGCTTGGACTAATTTTATGTTAGGCTAAAGTGCACTTTTAGTGTGTTACTTTAACATGATTTTATACCTTACCAATCTAATGGTCACAATTGTTAGAAATTTTTCTCTAACCATCAAATCCTAATACCACCTCATTCATATATTTGGAAATATTCATTATCCTAAGTTACTTATGGTTAGGTATGAGGATAGTTATATGTGGTTATCGAAGTTTTGTACTATATATTTGTACCTACATGTGAATAATTAAAAGGGAATCATGATTTTAGCTTCATTCCTTTCCACCTATTCTTGATCTTCTTGATCTTCTTATTCTTCATTCTAGATTTCAACAATCATGGCTTATATGTAAGTGATATAATGGTGCAAACATCTCCTTGATAGTAATAATGCCTAAACTATGGCTTAGTACTTGATGGGCCCATAATATTTATTTATAAAGCATGGAGGTTCATTTGTCAATGGTCAATTGTGAGAGATATCATGTAAATTATTCGTGTACCTCAAATTAATTGGAGGCCCAACTTCTTATACCCTGGACTCATAGGGGACATGTGCCAAAAATTATATATCCACTAGAACAAAGCAAGTCAATAGTTCCAAGTTTCGCACCAAATTATGGACACATTTTTCAAGTTGGAACATTTTCCTAGTGCCAAAGTTAATATTAAACATATTTTCATTTTTAGTGTTAGGTTTAATGTTGGTTTTAGTGCTATGTTTAGCATAAAAATTAGCACCAACTTTAGTGATAGTTTTAACACTAAATTTAGCATTGGATCGAATGTCAATTGTCTATAAATTAGATTTTTTAGAAAATAAAAATGGAAAATGATTACAAAAATGAAAATAAGAAATGAAAAAATAGTACGGGAATGATGGGATTTGAACCTCGTTCACTTGATAAAAGCTAGCATCTCTATTTAAGCTATATTCCCACACAAATGTGTGATTAAAACCACTTATGTAAGTTGAAATGAGAATAACCTATGATGAACAAAAAATTACAAAAAAGGGAATGTAAATGGTAAATAGTGAAAGAAAATGGAGATCATAAGGGAATGTTGGGATTTTAACGTGTCATTTTCAAAAAGGAAATAACTCTACTTCAACTACATTCCTTTAGAATTTTTCCATTAAAAGTGTCAGCATGAAGTAAAACTATCCTAATCTATGCATGCAAACAAGTGAATAATGCATATTTTATATAATTATCAACATTTAATACAAAAAGAAAAGTTAGTAATGAGAGATAGATGGGTTCTAGGATTTGAATTGAGATGTCTTTACATGAAAACAAGGGCTTTTCTTTTCCCACACCCATGCACTAGATCTACACATTAAACAATGTGAACTTTGAAATGAGAACTATAAACTCAAAACGAGAACTCTAAGCAAAAAAACCCCAAAAAACATGAAAAAGCAACTCGAAAATGAAAATTGTTGATGTGGAATAAATATTTTTTTTCTAGAGTAAATTTTCAACATGTTTTAAAAATGACAGTGAAAACCAATTTTTTGTGTGCAAAAAACACCCTGAAAACAAAAAGTGTTGACGTGTTGATGTTAAAATAACGCCTTTTTTTTCTTCAGGATATATTTTCAACATTTTGAAAATATAATGGCAAAACTACTTTATCATGACTCCGAAATACATTAAAATTTCAAAATAATGATGAAAACGTAAATTTAAAAATAAAAACAATGAAAAAAAACAAAACAAAACAAAAAGTTAAAAACAATAATAATAAATGAATAAAAATATACATTAAAAAAAGACAAAAAAAATTATCAAATATATAAAAGACAAAAAAATAAAAAATAAAAAGTAAAAAAACAAACAAAATTAACAAAAAAATCAATCATAAAAATGTTAAAAAAGAAAAACAAAATTAACCTATAAAATATAAAGAAATAAATAACAACAAAAACATAATTTTGAAAAACATGATGAAAGAAAACAAAAATAATGAAAAAAACAAAATAAAAAATTGCATCATTGGACAATTAAAGAAAAACACATTTACAAAATATAAGAAAGTAAATTTTTAAAAGAATTAAAAAGAATCGTAATAAAAAATCAAAATATAAATATAAAAAGCATAACCAATTGAAAAAAAAAAAAAAAAACATTACAATTTTTTTTTAATATACAACAAAATTAAAATACAAAAAAACTCAATTAAAAAAAACATTAAAACCAAAAAAATATTAAATAAACGATAATTATTTAAAAAAATTATAAAAAAAAAAATTTTGCTCTTCGAGCCCTTTAGCAGTCTCAATTCCAATTTCTCGGACACCCAGGATCGCGGCCCCTCAAGCCTAGACGTGTCTGTCCGATTTCTTAGGAGGCCCCTTAGACCTCAAATTCCCTTAATGATCCTTCACCAAGTAGTAGAAAACTTTTTTTACAAACAACTCAAGGCAAAAAACGTAGACTAATATATCTATATATTATATATATAATATATATATATATATTTATATTATTATATATTATATATATATATATATGAAATGTTGACCTTATGATTTGATGTGGAAAAAGAATGGTGATCCCTAAAAAGTTAATTTTTAACATAAACTTGTCGAGGCCATAAATTTCACATAGAAACTTTGATTTTGTCACCCTTTAGATTCTTATAAATATGTTGGCAAGTTATACTAAAGTGCCAAAGTCAAGTTTTATTGCAATTATCACAGTCTATCCCAAAAAACATAGTTTAGGCCTTCAACTTTAAAGACCCATAATTTTGAGCATTGAAAAGTTGTGATAATCAAGACCATTTCTTAGACAGTGGAATGATGAATTGAATCCTAAACAACCACCTAGATATAAAAAAGGCACGCTTTGCTTAGTCATATTCATCATCACATGTTTATCTTAGTCCACCATCTAGATCCCAGTTGATGATGACATACGATCTTACATAACTCTAGTGATTGAGGATCTACCTCCATCCTTCATTCCTCTAAAAACTAGCATAATACACATCCCATTGGCTATTATGATACCCACATAGCCAAAAACCAATTCTATTGACACCTTGTAGCCTCTTCTAGTCATCCTTCTATATAGACTTTGGAACCTCACCTTGTTGCCACTATACTATCACCCCACTGTCCTCCCACTATGCCTATTATGAGATTTTGTGATAATCCTTCCATTCCCCCACCCACCCCAGTAACCCTATGAATTGTTCTATTAGTTTCAACATGCTAGGATGGCATTACACCCACTTCCCGGGGTGAACCACTTGCCCTGCTGAAGGAGTTGGCCTGCTTTGACAACTCGATACAGTTGGATATTCTGTTGGCGAGTGTTCTTGATCTGTGTGTCCATGATCCGATCAGTTGCAGCTTGTTCCATGCAATCTGGATTTAATTCTGTGGGTTGGAGCTGTTCTGCCATGTCGGATGTGTCT
>APFE031119890.1:60515-141083 GCA_000404065.3 Pinus taeda | reverse complement strand
TTCCGAACTTGTGTTACAATGAGTCTCGAAGGCCTATTTATTATTGAGAAACAATGGAAAACCCTTCACATTCCAAAACCGACCCTTAGAAGATGAAACGCCAAAATGTGGGCCCCGTTTTGGGTAAATTGGTACATCAATTTCTCAGGGTCCTAACTTTGGCATACGATCTCCGTTTGACGCGTATGATAGCTCGTTAGAAAGATCTATCTGATAACTACCATTGTTGGAACAGGCAACACCGGTTCATGTACCATAGACCCGTGTTGTCCCCGGATTCCCCAAAAAACGTCGTTTAGGGCCTCAAAACGGCTCCGGAAGTTCAGGACCCGAAAAACTGCTAAAAATAGTAAGTTGTGCTACAATTAAGGAAACTGAAAATGCTGAGAAAGACAATGGTGGGGGTCCAGGTGGGCTTGGCAGGTGGCCACCATTATCCACCTGGATCAAAGAACTTCAAATTGTTATGAGAAGAAAACTCTCCAAAGCTTCACTAAGGATCATATTACATTATTGGTTACACAAATAGGAAAACTGAATAAAGAATACATAAAGAGTCTTAGAAGATTTCCAGATTGCCACTGTAGTTTCTAATATCTCTAACTACCTACTCCACTAGTTATTAGTGCATCGAGATCAACATCATTAGATATATTTTATGAGACTCATAATATCACATTTAGTCATATGTAGCCGCTAAATTTTTTTATTTGAAACATGTCTAGCCTCACCACAACCCAAGTTGACCTTCTATAGCAATATCTAGATAATTTAGAGATGTAAATGCATAAAGATGTCCTTATTTCGTAGTATTGCAACTTCAACTTGAGAAGCTCCAATAGAAATTATGATCCTATGCCCAAAAAAGTTACTTCATAGTTAAATACATATGCATGTCAAAATTCTTTAGATGAAGGAAATAATTATATGAAACTAAATTTAAGTATTCAACTCATATATAACATTATTTTCCTTTGTGCCCAGTCCTACGTTGTTGTTGAACAAGAATGACTAGTCTGCACTTGTAATTATTATTTATAAATGATTTCTTGAATGATGACATAGTTGGATTAGTTTTGAGTGTATGTGTCAAGTTATATTAATATTGATAGTGAATTTGAATGTACAATTGGACATTTTTCAGTGTGCCAACACTAGTTTGTAGCCAATTTTCTTATATGTCACTTCTTTAGATATGTAGGTTTAACTTGTAATTTTTTAGTTGGTTTATAATTTTTGGCTCCTCATAAGTCTACATTTTCACTCTCAACTTACAACATTAACTCTATAACACCTTCACTTCGTTTTGAATCTCTTCATTATTTACTACACTAGAGATAGTGTTTAAATGAATATTCTTTGGGACATAACATCTGATTTTAGGATTGGATAGTGTTAAACCATGATATGCGCTCAAGATAAAATCACTTTGCACCCTTGATTTATGTATTATTTTGTGTTTTGATATATTCATGTGTGTCTATGTCTGTGTGTTTTCTTCTATGTGGTTCATGGAACCTGGATATTGGTTATTGCTACATCCATGAAATATTTGTACCAGGTAGATCCACCCAAAGGGATCACTTGCTTCCAACTCAACCATGAAGCCTGGCCCTAAGAGTGTCGAGAGAATTGAACTTGTGACCTCTCAATCACAAAGGTGCTTTAACAATGAGGACTCGACCAATTGAGCTAACCCTTGTGGTTTAGGGATTCATGTGGTTTATACATGTGATTGTTGGATAATTTATGCACTCAAATCCATTTGGGGCTTGACCTATATACGTAAGTAGTGAATTTGACCATACGCGAATAATATATAAAATAATTGCATAGTTAACATAAATGAACTGAGAGACTTGTATAAGATCAGATATTCTCTAGATTGCAATAATATCATTATTGGTTTTTCTTACATGTAGACATATCTATTCATTGTGAACATGTTTGGATTTTTTTCATTTCTAAAATGGTGTAGTAGATTATTTCTTGTTCTAATTTAACACACAACTATCACTGATAATTGACTGCTTATGTAACATGTTTTTAGTGAACTGCACTTAGATAAATGCGTTATCAAGACATTCTTTTTTTGTGATATATCTTAGTTAAGTGAGATATACCACATAAAATATTATTACCTATCAACACCAAGGGTTAGCTCAAACAGTGTGTGTTATTATTGCCAAGATTTTACCAATAATAAATCATGCCATGAATGTTCACATTTCAATTCCCACAAGGTTATGTGCACTAAACTTACTGTAACAACCCTAGTCAAACTTCCATGTAATAAATTTAATAAATGCAAAATAATGACCAAGGTCATGGGACATGTAATCCAAACCGAATGTTAGGCAAAACATCCTAATGTGGGTGTTCATTTGGTTTATTATGGCTAAGGAAATTGGCAAAGGAAATGGAAAAGGGTTTGAAAAGTCATGAGGCATTAATTGGCATTTTATTTATAAAAATAATAGAAATTGGGAGAAAATGAAGGTGAAAGGTCACAGGTTGCATGTGAGGAGGAAAATGAAGGAAAATAATGGAAAATTGAAGAAAATAGAGGCCTTATTAATAAAAGACTTCTAAGGATCAGTTGGTACATTTTTGTCAGTTCAGTTATGGAGCTCTCTCTCTTTGCTCTCTCTCACACACACTCTTGGACATTTAGAGCATTCTTGGAGCAGTCTAACATTGGATAAAGGAAAGAAAAGGAAGGAAAAAGAAGGAAATGGGAAGCAAAGATAAAGCAAGGAAGAGAAAGATCAAGCAACTACAACGAGATTACTTGCAGGTATTGAATTTCATGTGTGATTTCCTTGCTATATGTGGCATGCATGGTACATGAATCTGTGTTTTTGGTTTGCTTGATGTCATTGGAATGGGTTTTGCTAGTTGTGATAGTGTTCTTCAGCCTTGCCTTGCCATTTCTGGATGACCATGCTGTGGTGTTTTCTCTTGTATTTTGTTGAGCTAGATTAATGAATGGATTCAAAGTCGAGAGGGGTGGTCTCAAGATTATTCACAAGGCCTGGAAATCCTAGGATGGGATACACAGTAAAGCCTGGATGTGAACACTTCGATTGAGCCTAGGAATCCCTTGATGGGTGAATGGCGGGATACACAGTAAAGCTCAGTAGTGAATACCCTTGATTGGGCCTTGGAATCCCTTGACTAGTAATGGTGGTATACATGGTAAATCCTAGAGGGTGAAGACCTTGTAGGCCTAGGAATCCCTTAACCGGTAATGGCGGGATACATGGTGAATCCGAGAGGTTGAGACAAAAAAAATCCTCATGGTTTAGGTGGAGAGATCCGAAGGTTTCCATGCTTGTTTAGGGCCTAGTGATCTAGTGGGGAGTGCAGTAAAGCCTGGTTCTATTGATAAGGGTTGAGGTGGTTTGGCCTCAGGAATCCCTGGTTGGTTTTGTTGTAAGTCCCACATTCATGCTTGGAATATGGCATGAGGGTGATTGGTTGAAAGAAATATTTGGTTCAACCAATCTATGTTTGGGCGGTTCGTGGAAGTCCTAGACCTGGTTGGATTATGCATTCATTAATAAGAGCTTCTTTCTCCTTGGTATTTCATGTGTAAATGTATTGGTTCATATGTGATTCTTATGGTTGTTATATCTTTTTTATTTGTGTTGGTTATACGTTGGTTATGAGTGTGTTTTATGACAAACTTGATGTATGGCTCTCATCATGTTTTAATTAGCAAATGAATGTACAATGAATATGTGACCTAATAGATGATAATGCATCTATTGTGATAAAGCAACAATGCTTCTTTACAAATCTCAGATAAGTATGAGACCCCCATGCTCAGATATGTTGTTATGACCAGTAGATTACATGTTTGATGAAATGCATGTCTTGGCTAGTAGGGGTCAAATGAAGTACTTGTACCAATTATTGCATTAATAGCCTTATTCCATTGATATTTATCATTTTTGAGAGTTTCATGAAGTTCTGGGAAGTGGCCTGAGCCCTGGCCCTAAAAAACTGGCACATAATTTGGGGTCACTGGCTCAGAACTAGCTGAAAATTTCCATAATCATTGCCATGCCTTGTTGTGGGAGCAACTGAAAGGTATCAGTCACATGCATGGCTTGTCATGGGAGTGGATGAGGGTTCATATCAGTGAAATGTCAAGTTGTCTCAGGGGTTGGTCACTTAGAAGGGTTGGTTAGCTCCTGAAGGTTCTATAGCATGTGTGGAAGGTCATAATGGTTTTGTTTTTTTGGTTCCACTTCCTTAACTATACATGGGGAGTTGAATCACATCATAATAGCCTCTTGTCACATGTTCACCCCAAACACCGGGTAACTTGGGCAAATGTAGGAGGAGAGTGTTACACATAAAATGCCCATCTTATAGTGGATGTCATCCACAAAATGGGGGGAAGTGCCTAGTAGTGTCTCAGGGGATTTCTTTCCAAGGAATCATTCATAAGTATGAATAAATGTTATCATATTCAAGAGGTTACTTATAAATAGACTACAAATTTGTAGTTTTATAGAAGTTGGTAATGGTCTATTCAAGTTGAGATCTATGTAGATCCTTGTGTAGTTTAAATTAGTATGACATGTGGTCAGTTTCAAGGCCATTAAGAATAGACTTTGAGTGTTCTCAACTTAGATCAACATTGACACATGCAAGAATTATAGTGATAACGTTAGTAGTCTTACATGGATTAGAGTTGAAGGAGATTCTTTAAGTGAATCAAACCTTATGTCCAATCCTTAATAGATATGCTTGCATTTGGAACCTTGAAAAGTACTTATAAGTAACATATTCGAAGAATTCTAATAACCTCACCACTTTGAGCTTTCTAGTTCTTTGTCATTTCTTTATCATTTGAGATGGAGATCATGACACACATGAAATGGCCGAAAAAGAAATTAAGAACCTCTACAATCATATTATAAAATTAGAATGAAAAGTGATTATTGAAGTTTCTGAAAGGTTAAACACTCCATTTTCAACCCATGGTTAATATTAAGGAAACTTTAGGGACCAATATTCACTAATTGGCTATTTTTTCTCCAAACCAATTTGTCAATTAAAAATGAATATTCACCCAATTTTTTGTAAGATTAGATTCTTTATATGTTAAAATCATTGGTTTTCCAAAAAAAAAAAAAAAAAAAAAAAACCTAAAAACTATAAAATTTATACCAAACAATTATAATTGGAATTTTTAAAACTATATAGATTTGCTAAGTTTTTTTTGTCAATATGTTGTTAATGTACTCACTAATACATACCTCACTACTAACCACCTCATTAAAGCAAGGAATCTTTCTCCTAATTTTCGTACTTGGTAGTACTAGAATATACCTTTGAACTTCACATACAATGTCTTTATTAGTCCTTGCCCCGCCAGGGACTATTTCAATCTCCTCGTGTCAAAGTGTGTTGATTTTCAATATTTTTCCATGTTTATTGGAATTTAAACCAAAGTTTCAGATTATATTTATATCTATAATTATATATATATATATATATATATATAATATATATATATTATATATATATTATATATATATTAAAAAAAATGTTTATATTCCTATTTTTTGGTAAATTGGAAAATACTTTTCTAATTTTCTGATAATCTTATTTCTAATTTTCGATTGGTTGAGCAAGCTAAGCTTTGATGCGACATAATTCCCTCTATGGAGGGCATTTTATTTTTGGTATTTGTCAGTGCCTGACAAATAATTTTAAAACCGGAAAAAGGATAATTTTGTGAGTGGTCATTCCATCAGTGAGTTCTCTCACACTGGCAGTGACACTGACATTGTTATGCTACTGCACTACATAATGATGCCAGAACTGATGCAATTGCAGGTCCTTTATGTGGATGGGGGGAAGCTAAACAAATCTCCAATTCACTCTGTTGAACACAGAGGAAGTTCAATGCTTTCTCTTCACAAGACTTTGCCAAGATATTGCAAGGGTAATGTAAAGAATTAGCTCATTTCACCAACGCACAATTGACTTAAAATTTTGGTTTAAAAACTTTTTGACATGAGCACAAGCGGAGTGATTAAGATACAAATTTCTCCACAATATTTTCAATTAATTAAAAGAATCTTATTTCTTAAAAAAAATGATATTTTTTTGTTTTGAAGTGTAAAATTGGGGTCTGCTAGGTTCGATCCTGGGACTAGTAATTCAGTTGGACTTGTGTGGAGCTTTCACTATGCGAAAAGCTTTGTACAAGAAAATCAATATACTTGTCCACAAACAAAGAACATCCAATTCACAATTTATTGAAAAACTAACAACTATCATCTCCACTGGTGTCTATGCAAAGGGGAACTAGTCATGAATAATGTTTGATGTCATGTGCATTGGTTCGTATTACCATCAAAATGAAAGAAGTGTAATGCTTCTATTTTCTATTGAAATATTTATGCTTCATGAAAACTGGGCATGTAGACTTAACCAATTTTTATAGTAATTTATATGACCGTTATATCACTTCATACGTAGGTATTATTACTGTCATATCCTATTAATTGTGATAGTTGGCACAACATTTGACTTCGTGGATCGATCTAAGTTTCAATTGCTTTCACCCTCAAACTGAACTTTCTAAAGTCTGATGTCCACTGTGTATACTCCCTCTCCAAGTCTTTTCAATTGATTGTGATCATTACCATTCATTTGTACAACTAGATGCAACTAGGTCACGAAGTCATGTTAGACGGTTCCATTCTTTCCGTTCACGAAAGATTGCAAGATCCATAATCCTTGGCATCAACCCCTAGCACCTTAGGATAGATCACACAATGTAAAGCGAACTCATGGTCCCAAGAGCTCAACTTCATCCTCTACGAAGCAATCTCCTCTGTGTAGTGTGACAATATCTCTATAGGCACCAAAGAAAATAACGACGTGACAACCCATTAAACAAATTCAATAGGTTAAAAAATATAGACTTATGGCTATCAATATTAGTGGCTCCATTAATGCATGAGACAGTATATGCCAACCCTTGAATTTAGCCAAATAAACAATCTAATGGGTGACATATATTACGCCCTACATTATCTAGAGGTACAAATATTGGTTGCCTAGACTTATGGGGTTATAGATACGAGCACGAACCATTGGGAAGTGACCTCTGGCAAGTGACCTCATTCTAAGTGCAATAATCGTAGTCCCCGAATAATTCTCTACAATGTGTCATCAGAATCGATGTTCCTATGCAACGAGTCCTACCCGAGTGTTATATTGTTTATTATATACCCACCATGACGCATATGAGATAACCTTACATTAAATTATTGAATAACCCAATAGGAGTGGCTTTATATCGGCTGCTGCTTTATCCACTGCCTTTCCCACCTCTGCCATCTTTGCTTATGGTTCTTTAACAAGATTCATTGTAACTAGCACTGCCAAAACAGATGTCAGTAATGATTCAACTAGTCCAAGAGAAAATTGGTAAATTATTATGGTAGGCCCTTCCACCTAGCTACCACGAACAAGTTATTTGGCTCTGAAGCTTAGTGCACTAAGACTTCATTGACAAATGATTGAATTCAAACCAACCCCTGCTTCTCGTGAAGCACAAACTGTAAAAACTAAGATGCATGGCTCCATTGTGGATAAATAAGTACAAGAATCCAAGCTAGGGAATGCCACAAATATGGTTTAAAACAACTGCTACGATGTTTTCTTTTCAAGAATATTTTATATCCACCACGTTACAAGCGGAAAAATTCTAATTTCTCACACGTTCTCTTTTTATGTAACATAAATTTTGATTTCTCCTTAAATCCACTGCCTTCCCCTTGCATTTCAAATGCACCGCCATTGCCTTGTAACTCAAGTTTATTGTTGAAAAAAGCAGGCGGAATATAAATTCCGGACGGTTTTGTAACATTAAACTACATAACCCTTTGTGGTGGACATGCAAATGAATTGCATTTTATATGAAAAGTGTCGTGGAAGCGGTTTTCAAAGGCATCAAAGCTGGCTTACGGACAAATTACATTTTAAATGAAAATGAGATCCTACACTATACACTATAGTGATTTTATTATTATTATTATTATTTGGGTAAAGCAGGTATGAAGTAATGAAATTTAGTAATGTCTTTTTAAATGCAATTAAACGTTTGTATTTTTCCAATATCACTTAAATCTTTACATCAAGTGTGTTCTGTACTGCATGAAATGTCTATGAGAATCTATGCTTGACACAAGTAAGGCTTAAAACTAAACTCACTTTACTAATGGTCTTTCGATCATATTGATATATTCTTGTCGCTTGTGCAGAGGACCTCTGCATGATGAACTTCTACACAACAAAAACAAAAATATTATTATTAAACAAAAATATTACTTTGAACTGAGCTTGTAAATAGTGCGGGAGTGGTTCATCCGCTCTCCCGCACGAATAAACATATTCTCTCTAGGGCTCTCTAAAGTTGTCCTTACTTAAAGGGGCAAGTGGGATCAATTCTCATCTTAGTAGAGAGACATGATTTATCTTTTGACTTCACTTCTTAGCTATGCCCCAACCTAGCGAGCCAATGATCTTTCCTAAATGTGGTATATACCAACAAATGCATTTTATGCAGGTTTAAAGTAATGAATTTTCATAAAATGTTTTACTAAATGTAATTGAACGTTTTTTTCCCCAATATCACTCAACCCTTTACATCGAGTGTGCTTTGTGCTACATGACATGTCTATGAAAGGTCGAGCTTGACACGTACATGGATTAAAACTTAAAATCAATTTACTTATGGCCTTTCGATCAGTTTGATATATTCTTGTAGCTTGTGTGAAATTTCATTGTATAGAGATCCTTGTGCGGAGCTCCTTCACACAATGAAATTCCACTAAAAAAAACAAAAATATTATTACTAAAAAAAATATTTTGAATGGAGCTTTAAAATAGTGTGGTAGTGGTTCATTGTGAGGGAGCGGTTCATCCGCTCTCCCGTACAAATAAACATATTCTACATGTTGGTTGTTGGGGCTCTCTAAAGTTATCCTTGCTTAAAGGGGGGCAAGTGGGAGTGATTCTCATCTCAATAGAGAGACTTGCTCTAGATTTTGACTTTACTTCTTAGTTATGCCCCAACCTAGTGAGCCAGGAATCTTTGTAGGTACCACTATTTATTTATCTTCTCAGGGAAACGAGCTTCACCCCTAGATACTAGTTATTCATGAAGAGAGATAACATTGCAATCACCCTTTGGTCAAACATACCATCAACGATTTCGATTGCCAACCTTTAGGTCCCACTAGTGGCATGGTTGTCTTTGTTAGTGACATGTTGCAGTTAGTCGACGTTGAACATCATCTCAGATTCAACCAGTTGTTTCACTTGTTGTTGTTTTCACAAGGAAGCTTCTTTGTCTAGAATGATATATTCAGGTTGAATTATGGTTGAAACAATCTTCTTGTGTTAGTGTGATATATGAGTCACAACAGGATACTTGTTCCCTTTCACAATTATCTCATTAATTCATGCCTCTTAGTTTGGTGCATTATATGAACATAGTTTTGAACATTGATTGCTAATATACTTCTGTTTTTTTTTCAATAATGCACTCATGTGCACCATATTCCATTATGTCCCTTAGAGAATAGAATCCATATTTTTTCTTTTGTATGAATTGGCTTCTCTTGATTTTTTTAAAATGGGAAACAAGATAGCTCAAGCAAGGTTACTTGGGAGCGAAAACAGGGAGTGGAAGCGGGTGCGGGAGCGACATTTTCAGAAGCTCTCGGTTTGGGAGTGAAATGGGGAGCAAATTTTATATAATATATTTGTTTATATTTTGATGCATATATATCAACAAAAGCATGTAGAATGATGAATTAGATATAAAAATCATAAAAACATAGATTGAACCATATAACATCAATCATCTAGAAGTTATAATCTTCATCAACCATGTCCACAAGTTAGTAACATACAACATATTGAGTCTCATGATTCATCAATCTTAAAATTTCAAGCTTTAAAAATTCAATATATAACATTTTTCATCATTGATCACCAAAGTTGTATTTGTAAGCTAAGTGTAACCATTACAAAAGAGAGTATCTAACATGAAATGAAACAAATTTCAACTTTCATGAAGTATCATATTCATAATTCATTACTAGTGAGTTATAATTGCCAACTTCAAACTTAAATTGTCATATATTGTTTGCAAAAAATATCATAATAAATATGAAAGAGTCAACAATTATTAAAACTACTAGAAACTAGAAAAGACAAGTAAATCTTTTATCTATTGCTAATTCTTGGGCCTCTTGCCACAAGAAATGTCTAATTTTTGAGCAGGTTGTGGTATTGGTGGTCTTCTAGGAGTCTCCTCCCACATAGTCGCACAACCAAAACCAGAAGGCACATGCCCTCCACATGAGGATGTAGATGGAGGCAGTGACAACAAAGGAACAATAATTGGAACTCGAGCATTGGCACTATTACTAGATGGTGGGGATGGTATGGTTGTTGTTGCTTCATCATAATCTCTCAAAAGCTCTGGTTCCAATTCTTCAAGATTTATAGCGACATCCTCCAAATTATCATCCTCTAGGTGGTTCTCCCAAATTCATATGTTGGATCCTCATAAGCCCGATCACAATAATGACTCAACAACCTCAAGTTTTAGTGCACTTAAACCAAGCTATTTGTCTGGTTTTCATTGAGTCTATTTCTTCTCAAATTATGTATGAAGTTGTAGGTGCTCCAACACCTCTCTGCAGAAGAAGTATTTACAACCTGAGAGAACTTTTTTTGCCAATTTTGGCAAAAGTCCCATGCCGCCATATGCTTTGCACCATGTGAGAGCAATAAATCTGTCTCTATCTTCCATTGCATGCAAATAACCAAACAAACTAGTGCAACTGAATTATCTATCTAATTCAAGACACGGATTAGCACACTCCTCCCTATCAGGGACTAGCTTGTCTCATGCTTTCATATATCCCTCTTGTACCTCTGGATCTGTATAGGGTTTGGCCCTAACCCCACCCACAGGTGTAGGTTGGCCCAACCAATATGGAGAGTAGTATTTTGGCATAAAGATATACACTAAGGCATGTAGTGGAACATTAAGTTTATTCCACTGTGTACACACACAATTGTGAATCATTGTATACAAGTTGGGATCACTTTCTTGAATAATATCTTTTATTTTCCCCAACATGGTATCCATCTGCTCATATACCTCCACAATCACTGGTTTATCTGTATTTGCAAAAAGAATAATACTATAAATGGTCTTCGTGAATTGCAATACTTGCCTCACACATGTCCAAAACAGACCATTAAGAGTTGTCTCCTCCACCTATTCAAAACCTTGCTTGTCAGCTTCATTTGTAGCCCTGTCCTTTAATACTTGTTAGTGTGGACTTGATACCACGCTAGCCAATGACTCTCTTACCTTCAACAGGGGCCCGAAGGTGAGCTGATAGCTAGGAAATATAGTCTTCACAATCTTCAACAACTCCAATCTTGAGTGACTGCGGAAAATCCCATGGGTATTTCTATGATTTCTAATAAATTTTATCATTTGTTTGCCTCTTTTGTACAAATCACCAATCCATTTTTATTGTTGGTTTTTGTTCTTAATAATATCATGCATGAAAAGGTTCATTATGTGAACCAAACACCCATACCAAAGTATGTTGGGTTATTTATCCTCAATAATTGCTCCCGCTACCTTACAATTAGCAGCATTACCAGTGATGACTTGGATGCGATTGTATGGTCCAATACGTTCAATTGTTTGAAGTAATGGTTCTACAATGTTTATGTCGGTCTTGAACTTCTCTAAGTAATCATATGCTAAAAGGAAGATGGTGCCACTACCAGACACAACAAGAACACTTATCAATGGCTTGCCTTTTACATTTTTGCATCCATTAGATATAATGGACACCCCATGCTCAGTCCAAGAATTCTTCATTCTACTCAAAGAATGTCATATTTTTGCCTTTTCGTGATCAATTCCAATGGTTCTAGCCTTTCCATATCCAGGGCTCTTGTATCCTTTGGGGGCATCATTTATAGTAGAAACCATTTCATGCCAATAAGGTGAGCGAAGAACATTGAATGGTATCCCACATGCATAGAGAAACCAGTAAATTTTTAAATCCACATCATTCCTACACCCTTTGAAAAAGAAATCTGATATGGTTCTACACCTTAAAGAGATGTTTGTTCCTGTGCCTCCATATCCACTGCCATGGGAGGATGTTGAAGGAGTTCTTTGTGCATGTGATTGTGAGCTATGTTCAAAGAAACACTTTGAATTTTTAGATTTGTATTGGGCTTCCTCCTCTTCCCTTATGTATTTGGCTCTTTTTTTTGCTAACACACTTACACAAGCTTTGATTCCTATTGGTTTATTTCCATCCCATGGCCTTTTCCCATAGAGGTGCCTTTTGGCACTAGTGTATGAACCTGTGTAAATTTTGTTGCAATGGTTTCATGTAAATTTAGAGGTTCCGCCCCCTTTCCCTACTTCAGACCTAGTAACATATTTCCACAATGGGGTTTGGTCTTGTTTAGATTTTGGGGCTTCATCATGTCCACTCTCTTCCTCCTCACCAAGGTACTCCTCTCTAGGGTTTTCATCAAATCCACTATAACCAACTTCTTCATCCTCTTCTCCATCATGATCAACCCTCCTTCTTCTACTCTCCAACACCATAATAACCAAAGAAGGAACCAACAAGAAGAAAATGCCAAGCCATATAGCCATGATGTTTGAAGTTTTGAGTTTGCAAAAAAATGGAGGAATGAGAATGAGAAATATATATTATTTATTTAGAAATGAACATAAAAAAATGCTAGATTAGAGTGTAGATCCTACCTCTTTGGCCTTCAATCCCAAGCTCCAATCTCCCTTGCAAGCTCCTCAAGCTCCTCCAATCTCCTCTCTCTTGCTCTCTCCAAGCTCCAAACTCTCTCTTTCTCTCTCCAACTTAGACAAATGGGTGAATAATGGGAGGGGAGAGGGTATTTTTAACCTTTCCCCCCTCCCCTTCCCTCCCTTTCTTCTCCCTTTCCGTCTGTTGGTTGTCGCCTCCCTCTCTCCGCTGCACGGCCTTTTTCAGTGCTGACGTGAGTGCTTTTTTAAGAGGGGGGGCAGTTGGGAGCGAACGTTCCCTAACCTCTCCCCCTCTTAAAAAATCGCTCCTCTCCCAACCACTCCCCTAATTGCTCCCTCAAAAACATGGAGCAATTTTTTTTAACAGAAGCATGCTCCTGAGGTAGCTCTCTACTAGCTCTCAAGCGGAGCGCGAATTGGTAGCAGATTCGAGGGGAGGGGGGTGTTCCCCCGTAATCCTGAGCTCAAGTGGTGTTTCTTTGGAAGATAATCAACAAGTTTCAAAGGCTTTCTAGTGCTTATAAAGCTCTCAGATATGCATGCTCTCACAAAAACAGAAGATACTTTATTTCAAAAGAAATTGTAATGATTATGAGCTCATCAATGCCAACTATCCAATAGATGTTCCCAAGGGGAACTTTGCAGTGTACAGGTTCACATAATGGAATGCTAGGTCAATTTTGCAACCTTCCCTGTTTAACCAAGATAATAGTTTTTTCTCTGAAAGTGTTAGCTCTGTCAAATGTGTGGTGGCCATCACAGACAAGATTTATAGTGCCCACCAAGACGGGAAGATTAGTATATGGCGTCATTCAAATAGAAATTCAAATTATCATAAATTGTTAGTGACTTTGCCTTCATTAAGAGATCGTCTCTAAAGTTCACTTCACGTGGAAAAGTATGTTCAAGTTAGAAGGCATCACAATAAATTATGGATCAAGCATTCTGACGTTATGTCATATCTAACTCTAGATCCCAATCTTCCCTGCTTTCGACCCTGGACTTGTAAGCACTTCATATGAAGGTAAAGATGGAACATCCCCACAGGACCTTAGAGCAAGATTTCCTGCGATATATAGCTCCCAATGAAGATCATGTCTCTAAATGTCAAAGGCCTAGGATCTACCCAAACAAGAAGATACTTAAAGTACTTCATAAAAACTAAAGGACCATCCATCGTTCTGCTACAAGAAACTATGACAACAAAGGAAAAAGCCATTGAGATTTTGTTTAAGATTTGTCCATTGTGGAGGGGTTGTGCAACAAATTCAAAAGGAAATTCTGGGGGGTTTGCAGCTATATGAGATCCAATAATCATCTGATTTCAAACATACTCCTCTTGTGCTGACATTATTATGACAGATCGTTGTAGGGACTACTCCTTCAGATTTCGGCTGATGAATATATATGCACCATATGCCAACCGAAGAGTCTTTTGGGTCTTAATTAAGTCCTCAAGGATTCTAGACATTCGTCCTCTAATCATTGTTGGGGATATGAACTTCACTATTGTTGAAAACGAAGTTTGGGTCACAGGGCAAAAATGGATTCGATGGTTAGATATTTCAAAGATCTGATGGATGACAACGCCCTCAGAGATGTGGTTATGTCTCCCCTGTGCTCAACATGGCGGAATGGTTGCACTAGACTAGAGGGTATTACTAAAATAATCGATAGATTCCTGGTTGATTCAATCTCGTGCCAGAAAGTAAATCAGATACAATCCTGTGCTTTCTTCTCGGACATTTCTGATCATGATGCAATCATGTTGGAATGGAATGTTGCGTTGGACTATTCCAAGGGACCCTTTAAATTTAACCCAAGTGGCTCAATGATTTAGATTTTCATAAATTGGTTCTCCAGTCTTGGTCCTCTTCGGCTGATTCTTTCTTTGAATGTCCCATATTGCGGATCAAGGACAAACCTCTGCGACTTACAAAGGTGGCAACATCATGGATTTTCAACAAGCAAGTCTCCCTCTATAATGAGCTGCAATTTATCGATAAGTAAATTGCAATGCTTTCGGAGCTGATTGCCCCAGGACTTTTCTCTGTCCAACAACAATGTGCAATCCTAATTTTAGTGACAAATAAAAAGACAAAATCCTCCAATCACAAGAAGTGGAATGGAGGCAGAAAATCCGCCTTACATGGATCAAGAGAGGTGATCGTAACACTAAATTTTTCATCAAGCAACCTCCAAAAGGAACCAAATCAACTCCATAAGGGCCATTAAAGATCTAGCATGGAACATTTATACATTTATACCTCTGATAAGGAGATAAAAACGAAGGCTCACAAAAGGGAGGCCCTTCTCTAACATTACCTTTATGCTCTGGAAGTGGGATGCCCCCTTGAAGATAAAGTGTTTCTTGTGGTTGGCCATTCACAATCGCATACTAACTTGGGACAATTTACTTAAAAGAGGCTTTTTTGGTCTTGGTTGGTGTTGTGTGTGTAGACAGAACTCTGAGGACTGTGTCCACCTGTTTATTCATTGCCCCTTTGGTGTTGAGATTTGGGTCGAGCTAGTCGCAATCTTGGGTGTCCCTTAGATTAGCAAAGCGCCCTCCATTCTGGAATGTTTCAAATTATGGAATTCCAGAGCTAAAGCCCATAGAACTCTTCCCCTCTATGTACTTTGGGGGATTTGGCGCACGAGGAATGCTCTAATTTTCGAAGGCATTCTTCTTGTGACTATGATTGTTGCCATGGACATTGCTGCTTTTTTCAAGGAAATTGGTCCCTAGACTCTGAAGCACTCTGTTCGAACTGTCCCTGGAAATTGTATTTTTGGATGCTAAATAGAGTATATATAAGACCAAATAAACATTTTAATCATAAAAACTTAATTTTTCATGATATATACATAAATTTTTAAAATGTTATATAATATATATACAATTGATATTAAAATATGTTACATAACATGTACATCAAGACATTTTATGACGCAAATTAAAATGGTTTTTTATTATTAACATATTTTTAAGTATATGTTAATATTAATTAGTATTAAAATATTTTATCAATAACTAATTATAATATTTAAACATCTCAATCACACAATTTTTTTACTTTTAATTACTTTACAATATATTCATTTTTTATAATTATATGGGACATTATTTTTCTAGTCAGAACATAATTTATAACATTTATTTTTATTTTAAAAGGGAACGGACAGATAGATGAACAAAAATTACATATCCCTCTCACACTGGGCTCTAGAATGAACCTCTCAATTCAATCACATGAAATGATTTAACTTAATTTAATAAAAAATATTTGCTTAAGAAACTAATTTTATTTTATTCTTATTTTAAGCGACCGGAATTATAACGATGTTTTTATGGAGTTCAGCGAAACAACAACATTCCCAGGGAAGAATTTTGAACTAAAGACTTTGAGTATGAGAGCAGTGTATGAGTTCTTAAAGACTTTGCCAACTTATGCACTTGCACCATTGTTCATGAGGTTTGCCAAACTAGAACCTTTAAGTCTTGTTCAAGAACCTTCAACCTTCATTTGATATACTAGTATTGCTTGAAAATGCTATTATTGCTTTTTTATTCATATACATTTTATATACTATTATCTACTTGAAAATGCTATTATTGCTTTTTTATTCATATACATTTTATATACTATTATCTATTTATGATTTCCAATAGACATTTCAACATTAACCACTTACAATTTTCCTTTTGCTTCGGCCATCAAAATCTCTTCTATAAGAGTCCTTGAACTTGAAGTCGTATTTTCCATTTAGTAGAGTTTGGATTTATAACTATTTGCATTTCTTAATTTTAAGACTTAACTTTATTTGCATATGGCTCCTTCAATCTAGATTGGTTTGTGTCATGCTATTTAATTAGTTTAGCCATGAAGTTCTTACTCTTTTTATTTAAATTTAAAGTAATTCTTTTTCGTGTTGTTATGCCTATGAGGTTATGATATGGGTAATGGAGTTGAACCACAACATCAAACATCGTAAAAAACAATTAATTTCGCTGGTCCATCAGATTTCTTTGTGCCATTAAGTCAATAAGAAATTGATCATTTTATTGCAGGGAATGAGGTTAATTTTTATTCCATCTATTTTTATTATACATTACGCAAGATCATTTACAGTAAGGAGCAAGCAAACCCTTATTTTTACAAAATACTAACTCCCAAAATTTAAAATTTTCAAAGAAAATTAATACTAAAAAAACACATCTTTAAAAAAAAATTAAGAAGCCGCCATGCCATTCTTCATCATCATCCCTCAATTTGTAAAAAGCAAAGGCATATTCAAAGCATGATTGAGTTAAATTATATTTAGGTAAAAAAAAATAGTCATTAAGAGAATCTCCTTATTGAAATAAAAGGAAATATATAAGAGAGAAAGAATATTTCCCATCATATAATTTTTGTCAATTTATTAGTAACTTTAATGTCTTTTTTGTTAGCATTTCGTAATTCCTCCAAATTGAGGAGAGGGATCCAAAGGTAACTAGAAACCACTCTAAAATTGGAATCTACCTCTTCTAGCTGTAGAGAGAGTTCTCTCTATATGAATCTTCAGTCACTTACATGACTGGTTGTCTTAGGTTTTAGGCTAGGTATTAAGATAAGAGAGGAATAAGTTTCTAAAAGTTTGATGGCAGGGGAGAGGGAAAATCCATTGGGCGTGGAGTCATACTGAGCTAATGATTTTCAGTGATATGATGGGAAAATGAGGAATCCTTAGACAGGGGTAAGGTAGGCAATCCTTATGTTTTTTTTTTCAAAATTTGTAGTAGAGAGGTGATCAGAGGAATAGTGGAATTCATAACATCTAGCTGAGGACAAATTTTAGATATCACAATAGAGGAAAAACACTAAATGTTTAGTGAGCCATAGCATAGCACTTAGAAAGTGAAATCTAAAATAAGTTTTCCTTAACTAAACATGAATACATAACAAATCAAGCATGATTATAACAAGAGAGAAACTCACATACATGGGAGAAAACATCACCATACGAAATTGACACATGAATCCTTGTAAAAGTAGACTTCAACCTTCATCATTCAATGAAACTTAATGAAAATGTACAATGCACAATGTCTTCTCTATCAAACCTTGACCAACCAACCCTTTACGCACTAAAATTCATCAAAAATATACAATTAGATCATCCCTAGACTTAGGGGGTTGAGCTCAACCATTTCCCCAAGAGTCAGTTACATTAGATTTAGAAACTGCCTGCTAGGAAATAGAGACCGAATTTCTGGAAAATATGGGTCACATATTAAATCATATCTCTCGAATCATGACCATTGTTACACAACCAAAGGAGGTTTTTGTAGATAACCTTGTTCTTGAGAGAAACCTCTCTCATTTTTTGAAAATTCTTCTCCATATTCTTGGAATCCGTGCCCAAAGATCATAACTAAAACAAGAAATAAGGAAATCTAAAAACTAGGTTGTAAAGATTCATTCGAATCTTCCAATCTATGATACCTGTGAAAAAAATGAAGGAGGTTTTTGTCATTTAGCTCGCGTTTGACAAAAAATATTTTACTTTTTCAAAATTAATCTCCATTTGGTCAAAAATTAATCTTGAAGTTAACTACTAAAACAATAAAAAATGTAGCAAATCCCCTGCAGGGAAAAGGCAGCGAGCTTCATTTTCATTCTATATAATGTAAGCTTCCCAATAGGAAAATTTTGAAGGGATCTAGATCACCAAAACATTCCAATTAATAACAATTATTAGATCTCGTTATAATGCATGCATTTTCAATCAAAACATCTGAGGAATCAATTTGTCAAAACAGGAACACAGGTTAACCTAGAAATAATAACCATTTTATTTAATAAATAACTATAGGAGAATGTATGTCAAGAGGGTTTCTAAACAAAAACTCGACCAAGTGAACTCTGAAGCACAATCGTGGACCATGGATGGATCCACCAGACAATTACACCCACTGGGTTTTCGTCCCTCGGATCAAACTGGAACTGGCCTTGCCAAGTTCTCAACAACGTCAAAATAGTATACAACTCGAGATGATCCCAATGCCTAGCTCATATCTCCTTTTATAGGCTTGATGGACTCTTTAGAAGCTTTATTTTATTATTTTCCCTCGAAAAACGAAGGAGAATACCGTGGGCAGATACCATGGGTAAATACCATAGGTAGATTCTATCTATTTTGACCATATCCAGAAAACAAAATATTACATATAATCAATGCTTGAATTTTGAATATGCAAGACACTTAAGGACACTTGGCATAACCATGAGAATCAATTTCATGAGGTTTGGATTCGAATTTCAAGGTCAAATTATTGATTGTGTGGAAGCGTAGTGCATTCACTGCGCTACTTCAAAAGCGCAACGAATTCATGATTTGCATGCTTTTGATCACCTCTTAGGCTTCTGAATGTATCACACATGTGAAAAACAAACCGAAAATCATCAAAAACCTATTGGATAACATGTTCATACTGTAAACTCTCATCCTTGAAAAACATCACCTACAACAAAAGCGCAACAAAATTCATTTTCATGGGTTTGACCAAGTGTTGGGGTCTCCAGTTGAGGAAAATAGTTTGTTTGTGATGATGACAACCTTAAAAACCTCCTTGAGCCTCCATACATAAGAAATAGCACTAAAACCCTGATATTTTATCAAAATTTAATGCTTTGACTATAGCGCAGCAAGAAAACGTAGCGACTTAGAGGTTATGAGGGTTGCAATCGCTTCTAGACATTCTCCTTGGTTGTTAAAGATGAAACTAACAACACACAACATGAATTATGTTGGAAAAGAGAATTTGGGAACTTGGTGATGGTCGTGGTAGCAAGAAAACCTTTAGCTTGTAGAAGCATAGTGGGTCCCCTAAAAACAAAGCGCGACAACTTCCTTTGGCTATTCAGAGCATCTGAGGAGGAGGAGAAACTGGTTCGATGGATTTTTGAGAGCCAAATGCATGCATTTGTCACTTTCTACGTGTTCCAAGCCTCCTTTGTTTACAATGACTAGTTGCAAATTCGAATATGAAAACACAACACAAATGATGAGCGCAACACCAACTTGTAATGATGATGATGTGATGACTCGACCTTGCAACCAACTTGAAAAGACACTACTAAACACGACTCAATGATGAAAACTCAAATTTGTTATAATTTTCACTCATGACTTGATTGACACATTCCCCTAAACTTTCTAAACTTAGACCTTAGGAAATCAATGAATATTTCCATCATTATTTGAAAACACTTTAAACATAACCCTACTTAGACTCAAACCAATCATATGATCCCACACTTCTCTTAAAAGACTAATGACATGATCTCTAAGAGATCATAGCAAAACTTTACAAAATGACCAAAATAATAAAAAGACTAAGCTTGGCTTTTTACTACTATAGCATAGGACACTATTGCTTTTCACCTCTTTCCACATCTTCCCTCATATAGTTTCTTTCTATCTTTGTTATCGCTTCATGTTTTCAACTCTTTCCACTAATTAGTGTGCTTAAATATCATTTTTACATTTACATATGTTGATTTGTGTAGCTTGGGAGGTACTCCCACACCCTATGGTATCGGATTTTGGAGGAGTTTGACCCACATGGGCTTTGTGGGCGAAGTATCCAAGCAATGGGTTTTGCGCCCAAAGTTGTGGGCACAAAACTAAGTGGAGATTTTGATGATTTGTTCATTGAGGGCATGTGGGTTACTCTTAACGAGCTAAGGGTCACCTAAGGCATCAATGAGGTGGTGTTGGTTGAATGAAAACATATTTTGTCCTATGATTTTATGGAGTTTAAACATTTTTTTAGGTTAGCTTGGCATATGTTGTGTGACCCTTGGTGGAAAATGAAATCCATCAAGAACTCTATAAAAAGGAGGCAATGATTAGTTCATTCACACACATTACAAGTGCAATTCATCAAGTGAAATCAAATCTGAGGTAGCTGCGAACTGAAGGAGCCAATCTAGAGTGAAGAGGAGTTGTTTTTTTTTGTCTCTTGTGATCTAGTTAGGCCGAGATAGGGAGAAGTTTTTGACTGAAATTTCTATGGTTTTGGGAATGTGTTTATGGAACAAACTCTTGTGATAGGCCAAGGTGAATTTATAAGCATCTAGGGAGGGTTGAGACCCTTAGATATGTTACAAAGGGAGGTTGTAAGGCCTATGGTACAACTAGGAACAAGGTTTGAGTCCCTAAGTCTATGTGTAAAGACAAGAGGGCTAATCTGTGAAGATTTGTGCAGATTTGGAGGGAAGTTTGGAGGCTGAAGTTAGGGTTGACGTGGTGTTGATTCAAAAGCCCCAAAAGAAGGTCGAATACATCAATTTCATTACACAGGACAACAAGTACCTCAGGGCTCAGGGTTTTGATGTCCTAGAGAGGTATGTTGGTTGGATTTCTATGGATGATTGCTTGGTGATGTAAGGTTTGGCTTTGGATAGTTTGAGGAGAAACATATGTATAGATATTTGGAGAACTATTAGTGGCTTGCTTGAGTGCCCTAGTACAATAGACAAGGGTGGGCTTGTCACTGTTAAGAGGGAAGCTTGTGTGGGCCCTAGTTCGTAGACCTCAAGGGTGGAGGATCGATGATAAGAGGGTTGGTTATTGTGCCCTAGTTTAGTGAGTTGCAAGAGATCAACTTCAGAGATAAGAGGGCGACCTCCAAGCCATAAGTTTGGTCTTCTTTAGAGAAACAGAGAGATTAGATGTGGGCATTTGTGAAGACCCTATGTGTTGGTGTCTTTGATAAGCAAAGGACAACCAGTGGGAAGAATTTGAGGACCTCATGTACAATGATCCTTGGAGCAATGAAGAGACTGTTAGGAGGCATATTTTGGAGCCCTAGTCAAAGAATTTCATGGTTGGAAAACATTGATAAGAGGGAATACTTGAATTCCCTAAGAGAAGAGACAGTGGAGCAGCCTTATCATTTATATTAGGCAAATCAGTGAGCCTATGTTCAATCATCTTGGAGAAACCAAGAGTGGTTGATAGTGGCATATTGGATTGTTGGAGATGCAAGCTTTTTGAAGTTGCAGAAGTTATGGGATCGACATATGGGAGGAAAAGTACCCGCCATATGTGTTCAAGGTACATGGACTGAAAGGGTTATGGATCACTACCTCAACAAGTAGGTCAAGTGTACTTTATTCAAGGTATATTGGTGGTCATAGTTGTGGACACCAAACCCTAGTTGTGTCCTTGTAGCAGGGTTATATGTAAGGGCCATGATCCTTGGTATAGAGTCGTAAGACTGTTGTATTATAGTTTGTAATATAACAAGTAGTTGACTTAAAAATTAAAAAATTTCATGTGCATCAGTTGATTCATTTCTATATGTTTTCCATTGTGCAAATTAGTAGTGTTGAGGTATTTCAATGTGTTTATGATCGTGATTTTAAACATAGACATGTAGCTAAAGTGTCGTGGAAAATCAACATGGTATAAGAGCTACTTTGAAGGGACAATCGATCAGAGTGTGCATAGTGAAGCAACTCAATGGGAGTTGATATTGTCTAGATCATGGAGTAGAGGGTTTAGCTAAGGACATGGAAATGTGGTCACGTCTAGCTAGGTGACGAGATGGGATGGAAGTTATGGTGGATTGGTGGTGTTTTTGGTGATAATAATTTTTTTGTAGGGCAGGTTGTTGATCATGGACTTCCTATGACTTGTCATGGATTGTTGGGGCTGCTCAAGGGTTGCTTTGGTTTGGGAGAGTTGGATTTATGTGATGGAGTATATGATGGCAAGCTGGTTTCTTCTTTGGGTCATGATGTTGCACATCCAATATTGGAGGAATGTGCACATATGGTATTTGACCCAGGAGGATGAGATCGCATGTTGTGCTAGGTTGGGGTGTGATGTGGCTTGTGTTTGACCACAACTCACACTCGCATTGTAGTACATGAGATCCTAGCAATGTGAGCCAGTGGAGGCTATGTAAACTCAAAAGGAGTCTAAGTTAAGAGGGAGAAGCACTATGGAAGCTCGAACCTTTAGGTTCTAGCGAGATGAGGTATAGACACTACTGAGATAGTGTGGTTCATTCTATAGGTTATGGTGTAATGGTGAATACTAAATTGGGCCAGTGTCGCCAGCGACAACGATGTTTACTGTCGTGTAGTGGAAGTACATCCTTCCATAAGAGGGAAAGTTGATTTTTGTAGCTTGGTAGGTACTCCCACACCCTAGGGTATTGGGTTTGGGAGAAATTTGACCCAAATGGGATTTGTGGGCGAAGTACCTAAGCAATTAGTTTTGCACCCAAAGTTGTGGGTGTGAAACCAAGTGGATATTTTGATGATTTGTTCATTGAGGGCATGTGGGGAATCCTTAAGGAGATAAGGGGCACCTACGACACTAATGAGGTGATGTTGGTTGAATGAAATGATTTTTTTCCTGTGATTTTATGGAGTTTAAATATTTTGTTTACTTCATCTTGGCACATGTTGTGTGACCCATGGTGGAAAATGAAACCAATCAAGAACTCTATAAAAAGAAGCCAAGAATTAGTTCATTCATACACATCACAAGTGCATTTCATCAAATGAAATCCAATTTGAGGTAGTCGCATACCTAAGAAGTTGATCTGGAGTGAAGAGAAGGATGTGTATTGTTTTGTCTCTTGTGATTTGGTTAGGTTGAGAAAGGGAGGAGATGCTAGCCAAAATTTCAGTGGTTTTGGGAACGTGTTTATGGCACAAATCTTATGACAGACTGACGTGAATTTATGAGCATCTAGGGAGGGTCAAGACCCTTATATCTGATGCACAAGGAGGTTGTAAGGTCCATGGTACAACTGGGAACAAGGGCCAAGCCCCTAAGTCTATGCGCAAAGACAAGAGGGCTAATATGTGAGGATTTGCGTAGGTTTGGAGGGAATTTTGGAGGACCAAAAGCCCTAAAAGAAGGTCGAATACCTCAGGTTTAGTTCACAAGACAATGAGTACCTTAGGGCTGGTTTGAACGTCCTAGAGAGGTATGTTGGTTGGGTTTCTATGGATGATTGCTATGGGATGTAGGGTTTGGTTTTGGACAGTTTGAAGAGAAACCTATGTACAATGTTTGGAGGAACGTTAGTGATTGTTTGGGAAGCCCTAAGTATTTTGGACAAATGGTATACTTGTCACAACAAGTGGGTTGTACTTTGATTCCCTAAAATCATCCTTTTTACAATGAATTAAAGGGTTGTTAGTGGGTTGGTTATGAAGCCCCAATTCTATGATTTACAATGGGACAAATCAAAGATAAGAGGGCAACCTCCAAGCCCTAAGTCTGGTCTTCTTTGGAGCAACATAGAGATTAGAAGTGGGCAGTTGTGAAGACCCTACATGCTAGTGTATTTGAGGAGCAAAGGACATGTAGTGGGCAGAAGTCGAGGACCTCATGTATAGTGATCATTGGAGCTAGTGTATTTGAGGAGCAAAGGACATGTAGTGGGAAGAAGTCGAGGACCTCATGTATAGTGATCATTGGAGTAGTGAAATGATTGTTAGGAGGCAAATTCGTGAAGCCCTGATTCAAGGATTTCATGATTGGAAATCATTGATAAGACGACAGACTTGAAGTCACTAAAAGCAGAGATGGTGGAGCAACCTTGTCATTGCTAGTGGGTAGATCAGTGAGCCTATGTTCTGTAATATTGGAGCAACCAAGAGTGGTTGATAGTGGTAGATTGGATAGTTGGAGATGCAAGTGTTTTGAAGTTACAAAAGTTATGTGATCAGTAGATGGGGAGGAAAAATACCTGCCAAAGTGTTCAGTGTATGTGGATTGAAAGGGATGTGGAGTGCTACATCAACAAGTTGTTCAAGTGTACTTTGTTCAGGGTAGATTGGTGGTCACAGTTGTTGACGCCAAGCCCTAGTTTGTCCTTGTATCAGTGTTGTATGTAAGGGTCATCATCTCTGGTATGAGAGCCCTAAGACTATTGTATTAAAATTTGTAATATAACAAGTAGTGGGTTAAAATTTAAAAAATTTCATGTGCACTAGTGGATTCACTGCTATATGTTTTCTGTTGTGCAAAGTAGTAGTGTTGAGGTATTTCAGTGTGTTTATGATCATGAGTTTAGACATAGACATGTAGTTAAAGTGCCATGGAAAATCAATAATATAGGTGAAAAAAATCAACAAAAATTAGATCATAAAAGCCTCAAATCCAAAATATTTTAAGGTTATAAACATGGGTCTTTGTAAAAAATTTTGAACTTTTTCAAAAAAAATTGACCATTTTTTCTTACTATATGTAAAAAGCTCTAAAGGTTATATATGCATATAGTTTACTAAAAATACATATATTATCATTTTTTACTTGTTAGAATTTTAATGAACACATTTTAAGGTGATGGTTGTTGGGGGAGCGTATTTTTTTCCTTTTTGTTCGGGAGATTAATGCATTTTAATCTCTCTATTGGGATTAAAAATAATTTATATTATTATTTTAATTTTTTTAATTTGATATAAGCATTGTTATATTAATAAATTGGTTATTTGATATAGTTATATGTTAATTCGGGTGATTGAGTATTGTGAATTATAAGAGATCACGAGGTCAAGTACCTAGGTTAATTTCCTTTGTAGATATTATTGGGCCTCACTACATGTTCCCATTGGACTAGATTACCAAAATTGCAACTAGAAAATTTACTTTGGGTACCATATTCAAAATGAGGGGAAGCACCTCAAGGATCTGTCTGAAATGTGCATTCAATTGAAAAAGACAAAAGTTGGTCATTTGATAAGAATATTGTTGTTAAAATTGTCACATGGTTGCAATGTTTAGTGTTTCATTTATTTTTCATGGACAAACTTAGTAAGTACTTTTTCAAGACATGTATAAGTTGTACAAGTTAGGGCTTTTATCTATAACTAAAATTAAATCCAAACAAGGCAGCATAATAAAACAATCATATATGAAGCTTGTGAGCTCCCAATGGAATGCCACTTGTAGAATTGGAAAAAGACATAATATTTTAGGTCCAAATGTGAATGATAGAATTTAAAAAGTGGCAACCTAGAATTTTGGACAATTTTACCATCTTGAAGGGTGGTAAAACCAATGAGTTTTGAGAAAGTTATCATAACATTGTTTTCCACCCTAGAAGTAAAAAAGACCCGTGACATCGTGGAGAAGACACAATAGAGTATTACAACAAAATTTTAGACTCATTGGTAAAGAAATTTCTAAACTATATCAATTATAGGTCTACAAACAAAACAATGCTTAAAGAGGTATGTTAACTGCATATTTGCATAAATTTTTATTGGAAAATCCAATTTAGGTGATTCTAACATTGTCATGAAGAGGAAATAAAGGCTAATATATTGGTAAAAGTATAGTGATGATTTGGATATAAGTAGTAAGAGTTTGGGAAGTTTAGAGTCGAAAGATTTTGTTAAATCTTGATTATCAAATAAGAACTAATGACAATGATACATATGTTTAAGATGAATATGAATTTTATCCTATAAAATGATTGAGGATTGCAAAGAAATATGGGAAAAAAATATTAATGATCTTTTTGTCCAAGTTCTTATTTTTCATGAGGAAGTTAATGTTTAATAGAATAGTCTTGATTTGAATATCACATTACACTTTCGAAAAATTTGAAAAAAAAAAGTATTTTCAAATAAATGGATAAGGAAATGAATTGAGAGGATAGGAAGAAAATATGATATGACTTGAGAAAAAACATGACCAAATTCTTAAGTCTCCAACTCTTAATAAAGCGGTTATTACAAAGATTCAAAAATTAAAGCAAGAAAATGCCATCAAAGGAGAGTAGGAAAATGATGAGCTAAGATAAGAATTGAAACATGAAAAATGAAAAATGAAAATATCAAAGGGTTTTGCAAGCATAATCATGAACTTCTTAACAATGTTAAGAATGTGAAAATATGCCTACAAGAGATAGAATAAACAATCAAGAAGAATAAAATTGTGGAAGAAGCCGTAAATGCTAATGCGATAAAACAAAAATAGTGAGGGAGAATAGAAGAATGAGGAAATAAATTGATGGAAAATAAATCCATTTAACATCAAAAGGAGATAGAAGAGAAGTTCAAAAAAGCTCATTAGAGGATACTTGAAAAGTAAAACTCAAACTTGAGATGTCATGGTCAAATATGGTGGAATAATAACACAATAAGAAGTATTGAAGATCAAAGGACATATGATAAAGAATGTAATTATACCAAAAAGGAAGACTAAAAACAAGGATGAAATATGAAGGCCAACATTCAATATTTAAACCTCATCAACATACCAATTATTAATAAAGAAAACATGAAATACAAGGTACACACCAACATCCTCAGTACAAAGGAAGACAATGACACAATCAACGATATTCATAGAACAAGGCATTAAAGAACTATTATTCGACGAGATATTATGATGATTGATAACTACAACAAATTGGGCAAGTGATAACATCAAAGCATGGAATCAAATGAATGAAAGTGCACTAGAACTAGTGATCAAGAAATAAGATCAAATATAATTGAATTTGGATGGATCATCATCAATGGCAGGGAGAGCAAGAGTATAACAAACTGGACTCTTAGTAAAGCTTTAAGGAGAAAGCAGTTTAGAGGGGGCACTATGTTATGAATCATGAAGGTTTATATGTTGGTAAATATATATGTAATAAGATTCATCCTAATAGGGGCTCACAATTGCAATGGTTAAGGATAAATATAGGTCAATATAATCATGTATTGGGATTATTTGGAGGAGATTCTCCCAATATATAAATGAGTTATTGTGTAATTTCTCCCCTACTCCATGCCCACATCTTGGTTATATTATATGTATTTTAATTCATTATACTAGTTTAATGATTTAGTGTACAATAGTTTTCAATTTAGAATAATGTCTTTCCACTTATTCCTAGAAGTAAGAAACAAAACTAGGATTTGTTCCTATGTTGCTTAGATGATGTATACTAAGATTGAAAAGAAGTTTTAGACAATTTCTTTTTTGCATGGAAAATATGCGATATATTATATATTATTATATATATATATATTATAATATTTCTATTAATTTTAATATATATATATCAATGAATTAGTGTTACAATGACTTTGATGATACTTATTGTATGACAATTTATATGATATTATTGCAAAAGAAACAAGATAGCTTATTAATCGATAAATTATCATTAATTATATGCATTTGTTGTTGTTTGTGTTTTTTTTAATATGAACTATATTAATTTATAGATCCTTGACAAATCTTTTGAAATCAAATTTTAATCCTTGAAAACTATGTGAGTACATTTTTTTATGATAGAGCTTGTGTATGTCAATGATTCCAAAAAGAGTCAAAGATCATCTAAGTCCATGAAAGGAATGGTCATGTTAAAAGGAAGTTCAATTGAGAATTTGTTGAAATATGGACACATAAAATTTATCATCATATCAAAAGTGAAAGTTAGGCAAACTCATTTGTGTGGAATGCAAATAGTAGTAAACAAATTCAACTTAAATTAGAGGACAACAATAATGTATCATAGACATATTGATATTCTAACTATATAATTTTAACATCGCAACATAGCTATGTAGTTTCAAAGTTTTGTCACAGTATTACATTGTCACACTACCTTAACAATGTGCACTTCCATTACAGATATACAATTTCAAATAATACAAGTTCACTAGCTCATATGGATAACTTAGCACATTGTAACATGCCAAAGCCCAATAATGATGGATCATATTCCTTTCTTATCTCTTCCTATTCCCAATTTTCATATGTCAATTGCATGAATAAGAGAATACAACAAACATGAAATAAATAAATAAATAAAGTGTATTACCTTGGATTATCTATACCCATATTTCATATTCCAAATGAGTTTATTAGAGGTTGTCTGCATCATTTTTATGTTCATATCTTCATGTATGTTAGCTTTCAATTTGCAGAAATTTGGAATTGATTTTGTTGACTTTTACAATGCAAATGTATGTTTTATTGTTTGATTCATTTTAATGTGAGAGAGCTTAAGCATGCATCATGACATCATCTATGGAGGATTCTCCATGATTTCAACTCATCACAACCATGGATGTGGTTGTACTAATTTTTCTAATCCATTTTTTAGTGGATCAAATTAGTATCAAAGCATCATTTAACATGTGGTTGTTGGAATTCATAGATAATTTATGGAGATAACTCTCTCTGGGACCAAGAAAGAAATTTAGGATGAGAAACAAAGATACATCACATTGCTCAAATAATGAATGCTAATCTTTGGAAAAGTTCAAAAAATGGATGGATAGATGATAAAACATTCCTAGTTGTTGTACAATTCAATAACCTATGTTCTATCAATGCAAACAAGTATCCACAAGAAGCCTTCTAGAAGTATAACTTGGCATAAAGTGGTGAGGGGATTTTCTCAACGTGGAGAACAAGGTGGAGATTCAAATTTGTGATGGTTGGATGGATTCTCTGCAATGCAGCAATTAATTGAGGCAATTAGATTCATTTTAAAAAGGGAAAATAACTCACAAATTGAGAAAATGTTCCCTTTGCAAAGCCATGGATGCATGAAGATTTACTATGGTGGGAAGATTCATGTGAGAGCATATGAACATTTAGGACCGCACACGACAATATGACAAATGAGCTCAATATCATCTCCAAGGACACATTTTGTCTCATCAACTATTGAAATGAATGGAGGGAACAACAACCATGGTAGAAATACCATGAAAATGCCTCCAATAGAAGTTTAATCAAATGGTAGGTGCATATATCCAAGAGTTCAACCACTACCATTTAGCTCAGAGTGATGGATGAAGTAAAGTTATTCACTGGGTTAGTTGATTGGTTCATTATGCCAATTCAAAATAAAGTTGAGATGATTGGCATCCATGCTCTTCAAGGTGCATGTTGAAAGGGTAAGTTTGCAAAGGTGTGGAATAGTAGGAGGAATACAAACAATGTCACTTACACCAATTCTAGCAAAGGAAATAAGACCACTAGAAACTTTTGGCATGACAAAGAATAAATTTAGCAAAATAAAATAGCATAATATTTAATCCAACTCACCAAAGGATGAGGGTGCATTAAAGAATGACATGCCCTTCTACAATCATTGCAAGTGAAAGGACATGTGAAATGTGATTGTTGTAGAGTACATGTAGAGATGTGCAATAAGTCTATCATCGTGAGAGAGAGATAGAGATAATGGTATTTCCTAACTTTTTGTTTTTGTAAGCTTGGTAGGACTACATTTTCATCATGCCCAATTTCTCACCTCGATCGGGGGGTAGTTCCTAACTTTGAAACATAAGGTATTTGTGAAATTTTCAACTCTATTGCAACAACTGGAAATTATTCTTCTAACTGAATATGATTATGTGTAATTTATTTGCTATCACGACAAACAACGAATAATATCACAACTGCAATTTTCACCAAAAATAAAATGCATTGTGGAAGTTAAATCTGCAACTGAGAAAATAGAGCACATACAGAATAAAAATGACATCATTATTTTTGGACAAATTTCCTTGGAAAAACCAAATGTGGGAAAATTGGTGCAACAAATGTGGATTTTATTATTATTTAGCAACAAAAATCTGAGTACAATATCTGGATGCCCAAAATGGAAATCCTCAGCAGAATAATTTGGCAAAAAAATAGTGAGACAATTTGTCTCACTTGACAACTGATCTCAGCTCTGGAACTTGCTCTAACTAGGTTATTTGAATCCCTATGTCAACCTCTGCACATGCTCTACTCACCGCTTGTGGAGCTGCTATGATCTTATCGTTCTTCCCAACTCAACCATTGGAGGTGACTCGCTTGGATTCCTAAAACCTCTTCCGGCCGTTAGAACCTAAATCGATCTCCTACTTAGCTTAATCGAATTGCCTCTTTGAGGCTCTACGTAAGCCCCTGCACAACCTCACTAAGGAATAACTCGACCCTATTGCTGCTGACTCTCTGGAACTAGAAGCTCCTCTGAAATCACTGTCTTTGCCCCATCTTTGTCTATGCCTCCCTTATGGCTCGAACTCTTCTTCCCTGCTCGACTTCTGCAATTGGATAGTTCGATCTGCCAAGGAACTCACTCTCCTGTTGTGTCTATCTTCATTTGCATCGACTTGCTATTATAATCTCTTGTTGACTCACCAACAACCATGATTAGATATTCATCAATGGCTAAGATCATCGTAAACTCAATCCATGTGAGTTTTTAGAGCATTCTCACATTTCCTTAATTAATTACTATTAATTAGCCAATTTTCCCAAGTTAGACTTAGGAAAATTTTAAATAATGGTTAATTAATTTAATTAAGGCATTTTGCAATCTTATCTCGTGAATTTTTTTTTGGGTTTTGAATATCTCATGTTTTTAACCTCTCTTACACAAGTCAAGACTAGAACACTTGTATGATGCTGCAAAAACTAGCAATATCTCCTTGATGAAAGTCATTTGAGCTAGTTATACATAACACCAAAAACTTTTCTCCATTAAGATCAAGATGAAGAGAGATCTCGTGGATGAAGTTTTTGACATTGATAACATAAGTGACATTAATTTTTTGAGTGATTTGGCATGAAAGGAACATCCAAAAAATATGATGCCCTCATTGGTTTTTCAAAATTGGCTCTTTCACACCCCTTGGTTGATCTAAGAATATTTTTACATCACCAATACAAACACAATAACATCCAAAATGGATGTTATTGTGTTGACACTAACATTGAAAGTAGCATTGATATTAGCATCACCAATTCAAACCAAACTACTAAGTAATGGAATTTCACTTAAATAGTTATATGGACATTTTGAGTGGTTGTGTCATCATCCACAAGAATGTACTAACAATAAGAAATGACGATATCATATATCAATCAATAACCCACATAACCCCTAACCCATAGTCAATTATTATGGTTGACCATTATTGACTAGTTCACTATGGTTGACTATGTTGAATTATGATTGGCTATATTTATGCATGGTGGGTATGGATAAACATAGATGACTAGTTAACTATGGTTTACTATAATCAACTATGGTCAAATATAATTGAGTATTAACCCATTAACTACTAAATCATTAACATGTAATCCCTACACTCTTTCCCCCAAACCCAAATCATTAATCCACTAATCATTGACCCTCTAACCTACTAATCCACCAACAAATGGTTGACCATGATTGGTTATTATGGACTAGATAACTATGATTCATTGTGATTAAGTATAGTTTATGACTATGTTTGACTACAGTTGTGCAAGGTTGACAATGTTAACCACAATTGAACATAATTGACTATGGTTAACTGTGTTTGAGTATGGTTGAATCTATTTGACAATGATTAACTAGTAGCCCATTAAACCCATAACACACTAACCACCTAATAGCAATTTCTTAAAGTTGATTATAGTCAACTATAGTTGATTATGATTGTCTAGTAACCCAATAAACCCCTAACATACTAACCTCCTATGCCCTAACCCCAACCCACTAACCCACTACCCTACCTAACCCCTAATCCAGTTTTATATTAATCTATGGTGAATGATCATGATTAACTAGTTGACTATGTTTGATGGTATTTAACTATGATTGACTAGATTTTTTGTTGTTGTTGTCAATTATTGAATACTATTCACCATAGTTAACTATATTTGACCACAATCAAGTAAGGTTGAATATGTTTGACTATTATTAACTAATAATCTACAAAGCCCCTAAACCTTAATATACTAATATCTTAACCCCTACCCCTCTAACCATTAAGCCATTCACAACAACTTGTTAGCCCCTTAGCCCCTAACCCTCTAACCATTAAGCCATTGACAACTTGTTGGCCCCTTAACCCGTAATCCACCTACCCATTAATTTATGGTTGATCATGGTTGAAGATGCCTAACTATACTTAACTATATTAACTATAGTTGCGCATGGTCGACTATTAGTGACCATGGTTAAGTCACTGATTATGGTTCACTATGATTGAATATGTTTGACTATGATTAACTAATAACCCACCAAACCCCTAATTACTATCTCCTAATCCTTAACACACTAAACCCCTAATAAGCCAACCCGGGGACAATTTACTCATAACCCTCTCAACCTTGGTGAATGATTATAGTTGACCATGGCTGATTATGTTTAGCTATTATTATCTACATTGTGTATAATTAACCATAATGGAGCGTATAAATTGAATATGGTTGAGTATATTTGATTGTGATTAACTAATAACTTACTTATTAGACCTAAAAATATAACCCAAATCCATTAATCCCTTAACACATGTAGACCCTTACTCACTTAACCCATAAAGAAAAAGTTAATTACTACAAAACAAGGTTAACTAGCTGACTATGGTTGACTATGACTGACTATGATTGGCCATCGATGACTGGTTGACTATAATTAACTACAACTGACTATAATTGAATGTAGATAAACGTCCTTTGGATTAATCACATCATTAGGATTTGGTCGATGTTTCGAACCAACTAATGTGGTTCATCCTCAGGACAAGGACATTTATCTACAATATGGATCACAAAAGTCTCAGATCTAACATATAATTGAATGTGTTTAATTATAATTGAATAGTTCTCCACTATGTCCCTAACCCTTAACACACTAACCCCAACCAACTAACCAATAACCTCTTAACCTGTCCAACACCTAAACCACTTTCCCTTGGCTATGATTATGGTTAACCATGCTTAAATATGGCTATCCCATTTGTATGGTTAACCATAATTCACTATAATTAACTAATTGATTGTGGTTTATTATAGTCAATTATTGTTGGATATGTTTGACTATAATTGACTAGTATAGAAGCACTATGTAAAGACATCAACTAATATAAAACATGGATTGTCAATAATATCCCTCAAGGGTGATGGGTGCATGTATCATCCACATAACTCAAAATAGGCAACTAGTATTTTCTTAAGGTCTAGAAAAAATGTATCAATTAAAGAGAAGCTTTGAAATGGATTACTCTACCACTTGAATTGTGTAAGAGTAAACATGGTTTTCCCTAATCTTATGGAAATGCTTGTAATCCTCGTAAGATTTTCCCTGTTTATAAGGAAATAGGCTTCATTAAAGTTAACAACTTGAGTGAATGAAAGGAATGTTATGGAGAGTCAGGAAAGGGAGACACTTCTCGTCTCCCTCTCTCCCCTTCGACACTAGCCTCAAGCCCTAGGGTTTCACCCTCTAGAGGGAAGGAATTGTGGGATGGTGGCTAAACAAGTCTCATGGGTAGTGGTAGAGTGGAAAACCAAGGTGGCATTAGTATATATCTTTGTCAATTTATGTATGGTGACCTTAGATTTCAATAAAAACTTTTTCTAATTACTTCACTATGTTCTTTTAACCATGTTGATACAAAAGGTAGTTTCGTCGACTCTATTATGTATTGTTCTATGGTTGTATGGTGGCAACTCTATTTTGCGTTGCATGATGGGTGCTCATTATAGATGGTGGGGTTTCATGTAAATGTGTCTTAGCCTAGGTAAACTCATGGTGGTAATGTTTATGAGGGTTTATGTCATGTATGGTTGTCAAAGCCATAACTTGCATCCCAAGTCTTATGTGATAAAACTTCCTAGGCCTATCTAGATTTATTATATACATTATTTGAAATATGTAGGATACCAATAAATTAATCCTAAATGGAATATTAGTTGTTAGCATTTATTAGCATTTGATCTTTTATTCAATCCACTTTAATTGGACCTTCTCTTAATGTTTCATTATAATTTCATATCGATGGAACCACACAATGTACTCATTCAACGGATTCTCACTCTTGTTCTACTATCCTCTAGGTTATTTTCTTTCTTTAGCCTATCTAGCTCACATTAATTGGTATTAGAGCATTCTCTCCTTGCAAGATTTCTTTTTCTTTTGGACATGTTTATGTAACTTTTCTATTCATGGATCTACTCCCTCCTAGAGTTTCTACACCCCCCAACAATTTTGCACACTCCAAACATGTTTCTATATCAATTTTGCAAGCTTCTCTTAATCATGATTCTTCACAACGTCTACCATTTTTTGTTTGGTTAGCGTTATGTGTTCCAAAATGTCACGGTCCCGAGTTGGTACCAAGGCCAAATGAGTGCCCATGGCGGCCCAACCCATTTGAAGTGGTGAAAAACTGAAGTGAGGAACCAAAGTGGACCCATGGGGCATCGCGTGCATGGGACGAAGGTGCGCGCCCACACGAAGGTGGGGTGCATGGGCGCCCACAAGTGACTTGCATGAAAAAATATGACGATGGGTAGGCGAATGCACGATAGGAAAATTGGGCAAGACATGTGGAAGATGTTGACCAAGCGACAATTGAAAGTGACACTACGATCAAGGACAAGTGGGTCAACGTGACGTGTGGAAGAAGGAATTAATGGGAAAAGGCATAACATGCAGTGCATGGCAAGAAAATGTTGAACACTTGGCACGCTCACACAACAGAGGGGCGCTTGTGTGCCCAAGTGGGCATTGTGTGTCGAGCATGTTAGCATGCCCAATCGGTAGAGGTGCCCACATGACCAAACAATGGTCAACCCAAAAATTGAAGGGGCGTTGACCCAAAGTAAATACTTGGGCACAAACGCATATAAGTAAGGGCGACCACACAATGGAGAAGGCATCAACAAAGATCACAAAGATGTGAGTTCGCATAACCAAAGGCAGAACTGCAGGAAGGGGTGCACAACACATAAAGGAAAACGCAGTAAACGACAAGGTCATAGAAGAGGTGGGCTGCTCAAGTGAGCCAAGTTTTGGGCATGCCACAGGGTTGGTTTTCTAAATTGTTGGTAGACAAGTTCTGGGGTTTTGGGAGGACAATGTACCATCCTTAAGGTTGGGCACACCCTAGGTTGTGGAACTAGCCATTTGGGTTGGGCCAATGACTAACATACTTTGTAACTTTGAAGAAAATTGGACAACACATAGGTTTAGCCATGGTTGGCCCCTTGGCACACCCTAGGTTGTGGAACTGGCCATTTGGGTTGGGCCAATGACTAACATACTTGTAACTTTGAAGAAACTTGGACAACACATAGGTTTAGCCATGGTTGGCCCCTTGTAAACTGTTGTAACATATTTGAAGTAATACAAGGGGAGAAGTCGTTTTGGAGTTGCCCCCTCCCATTGTACATGTTTTGTATTGTTCTGTTTATATTGAAATATTGTTATTTGTCATTTACTGTTGAAGTTATGATATCACAAACTATATGAATTGTTAACAAAGTAAATAATTGAAGTAGATAGAATGTGAATAATTAACGAAGTGTCAAAGTGTTTGGGCTAGTATGTTGATTCCTTTGAAACTTAATTCCACAAAGTGTAAAAAGTGTAAAAAGTGAGTTGACTAAGGCACATAGGCAAGAGGCATAGACCAAGAGAGAGTAGTTGAGCGTCTCGATATGAAATCTCGTCAGTGTTGCATGCCCACAATGGTGCAACCATCACTGGGGTTGTGACAGATGGTATCCGAGTCTTCTTTGTGAAGGTGGGAATTTGGAAGAAGTTGAAGAACTGCAATCAATGATGTGAATTGGTTGAAGGTTGGGCATTACAATGGTAGGTTTGCAATGAGACCATGATAAACTTATGCAACTCATTAACAATTTAGGATGCATGAAGGAAGAAAGACCAAGGTTGTGAAATGAACTTGAAGTTTTGGAAGACAAGGTTAGAAGAGATCTTCTTAGCCTTGGCTGGCTGATTGGGCAGGTTGAAGCTGTTAGCCGCATTGAAGAAGAAGAAGTTGGCCTGATGGTCAAGTGTAAAGAAAGTGTTGTGAATGTTCCATTGAAAGAGGAAGATTTTGGTGAGATGATTATTGCCGAAGTTGAACCAAATTCAAGGACGTCATAACCATTGAAGGGAGATGAATTTTATCCCTTGGAGAGGTCCTATATGGAATTTGTATAATGATTTCCCTTGTGCTGATCGAGAGGAACATGCGATGGATGATTTTGATTTTTACAAGACTTATTTGGGTGGTATTCAACCTCATGGAAGAAGGTGTGAATGCCCAAGACAAGGGTGGAACATGATGAATCATATACGATGGGCGAGTCATACTCGGTCGAATAAGATTTGGCTAAGTGCCTGGTATGACTCTTGGAAAGAAGGAAGGAAGGGCACATAAAAGAGGAAGACAATATGATACATATTTGGTTAGAATTCATCATTGAAATCTCATTTGGACCAAGGAGAAGTCTTTGGAAAACCTTTAGTGGGGGAGACAACGATGAAGGAAGGGACTTGCAATGACGATAAGGGAGGGCGAGCGAGGGTGCCACCTAACTAAAGTTGAAGAAGAAGGGAATGATAGACTTCATGTAGGAACATTAAGCAAGGGCGCTAACAGAGGATGTCGCATATGGGAATCAAGCAGAAGTGCCAAGCAAGGATGTCATGCAGAATGGTCGTGCCGGTGCCATATGAAGAAGTTATGAAGAAGGACTGGTATGTATGCTTGGCACATTCGTACAACAAGGCCATGGTCATTTTGAAGGAAGACATGGGTGGCCTATGAGAGCTTTCATGCAACGAAGAAGGTAGAGGCAACTTGCGAAAACCAAGACAAGTTTGTCCGCCTAAAGTATTGAGTTGAAGGTGGTTCGAAGGAGCCCAAGATGAATTGAAGAACTTGAAGAGAGTTGCAATCGATGAAGACTTGGTGCGATGGTGGTCTTGAAGTATCTGTTTCGTTGAGGAGATGAGGTTAGTCTTAGACTTGACTTTGATGCGGTATGTGACACATACCTTAGGCACAATATGGGATGTGTTTGTGACGATTGACTCGACGATGCGATAAGAGCGAGATGCCTTGGAGTTGGATGTGGTTGCAATGATGAAGGTGCCTTGGTGGAGACACTTGGGCATGGGTTGAGTCTAAAGAGACTTATCCACTTTGATTGACATGGAGGCTATTGGTCTATGAACGGGGGAAGCACATGGACGAGATGATGAGGCAAGTGAAGACTTGCCCCTTCGACAAATATGATAAGCAACATATCTGAGATGAGATGAAGTTTCTTCATGGAGTTGGATATGGATTGAGTGTTGTTTGAAGGACAAATGCGTGAAGATGGGAAGAGTTCTTGATTAAAGTTAAAGATGTGACAGAGTGTTGGAGAAACAACCAATGAAGGCATGAGGAGGTGCATTATCATGGGTTGGATGTGACAGTTGGATTAGCTACCCAACTAGTCTGAGTCATTGGGACCGATAATGTGCTGAGAAGTGTTGAAGTTGAGTTGCAGTATGGAAACAATGGTTCAGATGATGATATATGGTGGTTTGGCACAATGTGAGTTGTGATTGATGCATTGTAGCCAAGATGGAGGGGCCAACCTTCCGTGAGTTGGGGTAGTGTGGAGGATTATGATGAGTTGTGGCTGATGAGCGTGAGATTGAGGAGTCTTTACCGCATGAAGACTTGATGATCCGAATGGAAAATGGAACCAACCCATGGTATTCATCCACCCATGGTATTGTAAGTGGCATCCAACCATGGTATTGTAAGTGACATCCACCCATGGAATTCATTCACCCATGGTATTTTCCCATGGTATTGTGACATCGACCCATGGTATTCATTCACCCATGGAATTGACCCATGGTATTGTGACATCCACCCATGGTATTCATTCACCCATGGACCATGCTGTGGCAAAGAAGAGATAGCTTTGCCCAAATCCTTCAGCAGCTACCCAGAGGCGATGCATCGGCTTCCAATAGCTACTCTAGAAACGCCACACCCTTTAAGGTACAAGTTAATTTTGAAATCCCCATCTTCGAGGGTCATATAGACGTAGATGTCGTAGATAAATAGTTAAATCTGCTAAATGGGTATTTTTCTGTTCATGATTTTTCTAGTCTGGAAAAGATTATTCTCTCTTCTCAAAGTAGCCCCCCACGTCAAGGACTAGTGGGAAACCTACTGCAAGCAGAAGGATGAAAGTACGGGCTCACTATTTTCAGCCACACCCACTTGGAATTCATTCCTGGATGCCATTAAGGAGCAGTATTACCCTGTCAAAAGCTATGAGGACAAATACATAAAGTGGACCACGCTGCGGCAGGGAAGGGACCAAGATGTGCTGGAGTTCACCAACATTTTTCATACCCTTTGCACACAGTTGGGTATCAAAGATTCTAAGCTACATCTGGTACTCAAATACCGCGGTTGTCTACACAGATACATCCAGGAAGAGATGGAGTTCCTAACATCTCCTCACCCAGCAAGGCGTACCAATACGCTGTCAAAATCGAGCAAAAGTTCAAACAGAAGAAGAGAGACTTTGGATCTGCGAATCTGAAGACCAAAGGACAAAGCTAAGGCAGGGTGACCCAAGACAACCCGTCGAAGCCACAAGAAAAGAACAACACCACGAAGTCGAAGAAGGACATGGAAAGTGGTGTGAGTTCCATAAGAGCCCCACTCATAACACAAGTGAGTGTCGAACCAAGTAGTCATTGGTGGCCGAGTTGAAGGCTTCAGAATTAGATGCATGTTTCGACCCTGAGTCAGAACCCGACAAGGGGAATGGCAAAGGGAAGCAGATCATTGATGCGAAGCCCAATGCCATTGTTGCCATCACCAAGATCTAGAAGAATGAGCCCAAAGATACAGAGGAGGGGGAGAGTTTTTTCCACTCATTGATGTGGGTAAAAGGTTCACCGCTGCTTTCATTAATGTAAAACACTGAAATATGCTTACAAACAAAAATGGAAATAAACCAGCTAGGGAGATGGTAGCTTATCTCTGAGAAGAGATGTGGCAGCTACATGCCTCTGAACCATGTTACAATGAGGCTCGAAGGCCTATTTATTGTTGAGAAACAATGGAAAACCCTTAACATCCCAAAACCTAACCCTAGAAGATGAAACCCCGAATTGTGGGCCCCGTGTTGGGTAAGTTGGTAAATCAACTTCCCAGGGTTATAACTTTGGCACCCAATCTTCGTTTGATGTGTACAATAGCTCGTTAGAAAGATCTATCTGAGCACTACAACTTTAGGAAGAGCAAGATCGGTCCATGGACCCATTTTGATCCCAAATTTCCCAAAAAACGTCGTTTAGGGCCTCAAAACAGCTCCGAAAGTTCAGGACCCGAAAAACTGCTAAAAATAGTAAATTGTGCTACAATTACGAAAACTGAAAAACTGAAAGAGACAGTTGTGGGGGTCCAAGTGGGATAGGTAGGTGGCCACCAACATCCACCTAGATCATTCCTCCCCTTTTAGGAAGCAATGGTCCCCATTGCATTGAGTTCCTCCATCTGCTGAACTTGGTCCCTAGTGAGTTGTTCTGCAAACTCTAATGTGTCTAGTAATGGTGGGAAGCATGGTCAACAACGGTCCATATTAAACACTCGATGCAAGCGAAGGAAATGGGGAATGTTGTGCTTCAAAACATTATTTCCCCCAGCCTTGGTAATGGTGTCAGGACCATGTCAGTGTGGTCGAAGCTTCTGATTAGCTCTTGTAAGGCATTCTTTCTACAAATGCAACCAGACTTTGTTGCCCACCTGAAGCTTGTGTGGTAGCCCTGTGGGTGAGGAGAAGTTATTCCTGTGTTATTTCGTGACCGTATCCCTCTACTATTGCTGCTACGTGGAGGAACCCTTCGCGGGGGTCAAATGTGGTGACGATCTTCCCCTTACTTTGGGAGAAAACCAGACAAAAACTGAATTTCCTAGTCTAGGAGATGAGCTTGTTGCCTTTCTTGGAAGTGATCAAAGAGGTGGTGGTAGGTGGGGCTACCTCTAGTATCCTGTATAATGAATTACACAAAGAAATAATAATAGCACGAGGCCTTGACTCATACACAACATGTCGCCTCCACAATTATCGCTAGCCTAATAGTACATCACAAACATCCAGAGATGTAACATCACACAATACCTCGTCTGTGAAGGGTTTGATGTTGTAAGGAAGGCGACACTGCTGGTGAACTCAGAGATCTTGTTCTTGGTGAAGCCACCTGATATTTTATGGTTGCGGGTGTGGTGTAGTCGGTAGGCCCAATCACTTCACGACCTCTACAGTAATGAGGTTCTTTTGGCTCCCACTATCAACAATGAATTGCAGCGGCAAACCCTTTACCCACATCTATAAGTGGAAAAGACGCTCCCCCCTCCTCTGGATCTTCGGGCTCATTCTTATGGATCTTGGCAATGGCAACAGTGGCGTTGGGCTCTGCATTAATGATCTACTTCCCTTCGCCATTCCCCTTGTCGGGTCCTGACTCAGGGTCGGAACATGCATCTGATTCTGAAGCCTTCAACTCTGCCACCAACGACTACTTGGTTCAAAACTCACTTGTGTTATGGGTGGGGCACTTATGGAACTCACACCACTTTCTCGTGTCCTTCTTCAACTTCGTCGTGTTGTTCTTTTCTTGTGGCTTCGATAGGTTGTCTTGGGTCACCCCGCCATGGCTTTGTCCTTTGGTCTTCGGATTTGCAGATCGAAAGTCTCGCTTCTTCTGTTTGAACTTTTGCTCGATTTTGACAACGTATCGATACACCGTGGCAAGCGAGGAGATGTTCAGGAACTCCATCTCTTCCTAGATGTATCTATGTAGGCAGCCACAATATTTGAGTACTAGATGCAGCTCAAAATCTTTGATACCCAACTGTGTACGAAGGGTATGAAAAATGTTGGTGAACTCTGGCACATATTGGTCCCTTCCCTGTCGCAACATGGTCCACTTTATGTATTTGTCCTCATAGCTTTTGACAGGGTAATACTGCTCCTTAATGGCATCCTGGAATGAATTCCAATTGGGTGCGGCTGAGAACAATGAGCCCGCACTTTCATCCTTCTGTTCATAGTAGGTTTCCCACCAATCCTTGGCGTGGGGGGCTGATTAGAGAAGAGCGAAAATAATCTTTTCCTGACTAGAAAAATGATGAATAGAAAAATACCCATCTAGCAGATTTAACCATTTATCTACTGCATCTGCGTCTATCTGAGCCTCGAAGATGGGGATTTCAAAATTAACTTGTACCTTAAAGGGTGTGGCATTTCCAGAGTAGCTGTTGGAAGCCGATGTGTCGCCTCTGGGTAGCCGCTGAAAGATCTAGGCAAAGTTGTCCATCATCGCGTTCCTTTGTCACTCAAGGGCTTCTTCGAGAAAGATTTTGATAGGATCTCCTTCCCCTTAGTCTTTCTTTTCATCCGCCATGGGAGGTTGTCTAGATTTGCGAGACTGGTCTTGCAAAGGTTCGACCAGTTCAAGCCCTAACTCCTTATATCTCGACCTTGTTGGGGACATGCAAAGAAAAACAGAGAAAAAACAAACCACTCTGATACCAACTGTAAAAGCTACATTGTGAATGAATACCATGGGTGGACGTCACAATACCACGGGTCAATTCCATGGGTGAATGATTACCATGGGTGGATGTCACAATAACATGGGCAAATACCATAGGTGGATGCCACTTACAATACCATGGGTGGATAAATACCATGGGTAGATGCCACTTACAATACCATGGGTAAATTCCATGGGTGGATGCCACTTACAATACCATGGGTAAATTCCATGGGTGGATGAATACCATGGGTTGATGCCATTTTCCATTCGGATCACTTGAACCTTGAAAATGTTCATATGAAATAAAGTGTTCGTGAAACAGGGACTTGAGCAACAAGTTGAGTGCAGTTGGGAGTTGATGGCATCATGAAATTTTGGACTTGGTGAAGAAGTTAGCCAAGTGGAATTGTTGTCGAGGATGACAATAGTTTTGAAGTGGGGGAGGATCTCAGGGCCACGAGTTGGCACCAAGGCCAAATGTGTGCCCATGACGACCCACGCCCACTTGAAGTGGCGAAAAAACGAAGTGAGGAACCAAAGTGGACCTGTGGGGCGTCACGTGCATGGCATGAAAGCACACGCTCTTAGTGCATGTTGGGAATGGGATCCCCCAATGACAGTTTTGGGGCTAAAAACCCATGTTTTGGGTCAAATTTTGTAATAAAATTGTGAAGTCTCCGCATTTTATGGTCGCAGAGTGCGAAGGTGTCGTGAGTCATAAAGAGTTGTCTGCCCTTATTTCTATAAAGTAAAGTCGGCTATAAAATATCTATCCATGGTCCGCGGACCATGGGATTGTATAAAAAGAGCTATGTAAGTAAGCTCTAGTAAGTGGAGATAAGTCTTAGAGAGTCATAGCTTGGAAGTAAGAAGTCTAAGTTTCGGGTTGTAGCATAGGTAGAGGCTCTACCACTGAGTGCACAGAGCCTTAGGGTAGAAGTCCGCAGCTGAGTGCGCAGACCCCTGCAGTTGTGTGCACAGGGTGGATAAAGTCTGTAATCGTCTAAAGATATCAATAAAAGAGAAGTATTCTACAAATTTTGTATCTTTGTTTCATGTCACTGCATCTTGACATGTTATGTATGAATTTCAGTTATAATGCTTATATGATGCACGAATGTATGTAATTACGTTGGTTAAGAGAACACAAGTAAGAACATGTGTTTATGTGGCACTAACTGTGATTATCTAATAAGATAAGTAAGCTTCATAGGATAACTTGGGAATCTGTGCAATACGCTACCTTAGCAGCACAAAAGTATCTTGATCGAAGGTTAGGGCTGCGCGAAGATTAGTCGTACCCTTTCACGAAGGTATCAAAGGGAGGAATAAAAGGCTAGGCAAACAGAGCCCTAGAACTTAACAACCTGCACAAAAGTAGGAATAGAAGGAATAAACCGACATCACAACTATCTCAGGGTGCAGAAACTTGGTTCCAGCATCCCCCCATACTTCTTTGGGTGAGACTTTGATCCGCGCTCCGCAGACTGATGCCGAAAGGGCTAGTAGTGTAGGGGTTTGTTTGGCTAACTAACACTGAATCTCGGTCAGGCCCCACCAAGCCAACAAATGACTCTGGTGCTAGGACCAGAATATGCATAAGATATGTGTGATGTCGTATCATTGGAACCCAACGCAGAAAGAGATCAGAGACTGGTTGGATAAGAAGATTCACGAATTCGTGGCGCAGGAGAATAGAAGTCCACGACTGACAAAGGAACAGTGGCTGGACATGTACCTATATATAGAAATACACGAGATCTTTTTTTGTTCCTTTTCGGTTGAGCTATATGAGTGGATCACGAAGCTAGTAGATAGCCAAGGAAGGTGGAGACTCGATGGTCCTATTGTTTGGACCCCAGAGTTAGTACAGAGATTGGAAGCACCTAAGGATAAGATTGCCCGCGCTGTCGATCATTGGCTCGATCGCATCACAGGAGGATTTGTGACTGAATTCGCGGTCGATACCTCAACCAACTATAGCAAGGCGAAGCAATGCTTTTTCAAAGGTCCGTGAGGTAAGTACTTGAAATCTTTGAATACCTTGATTAAAATGTTATTGTGCGAAAAGCGGGTTATGCAGATACCTTGATGTTTGGAGCTACGCGAAGTGGAAAAACTTATAGGAACAAAGGAAGAAAGGGTCTTGAGTATATTCCATTGATTTCGCCTCCACGAGGTGACGAAGAGGGAATAGTGTAGGCTTCTCTGCGAAGTGCTATTCAGTTAATAAGACAAGGATTCCTATGATTGCCACCTCCACCCACACAACCTCCAACTTCACCTCCATCACCTTTGACTTCACCCATACGCCCTCCACCTCCTCGCAGTTCAGTATGGAAAATTCAGTAAAATTGCCTTTGTTCAAAGGCTTGGGAAATGAGGACCCGGACTAGTTTTGGTTTGTCGTGAGAGCTGTATGGGAAGCTCAAGGCATTACAAATGATCACATGAAGAAGGAAACACTGGTTAGTGCTCTGTAGGATCACACACTAACTTGGTACATCAAGTACTCTAATGATAACCCAAATTATAGAGTGGCAAACATCTAGACCGCGCTGAACAAAGAATTCAGTAGGCCTAAATCTAAGGCATAGTCGATTGTGGGTTTCAAGGGAATCGCAATGCAACCAGGCGAGACCCCTTGGGAACTAGATCAGAAGTTGAAGTGGAAAATTTGTGAAGCTAATATGAATTTATCAGACGGATAGCACCGCGAATAGTTCGTGGCTTTGCTCCTGCCACACTTAAGGGTTGCGTTGTCACAACAGAAGTTAACGACTCAAGCAGAGGCCTTGGAGATTGCAATGAGACTGCATGAAACACCGATGCAAGATCCAAATTTGGGGGTTTAGCAGATCCATGTGCAGTTGAAAAATCTTTGCCTTGAGATGCAAAGTTTGAAGTAGGACAGAACAGTTCGACCAGAGGTGCGCGAAGAGGTATGGTGCCTAAAATGCAAGGGTCAGGAGCATCACAAAGACCATTGCCCAGTCTTTGCAAACTATATTACAGGAGGGGGACTGATGCCTTTGAGGCCAGAAGCTCAAGCAGGACCAAGTGCGGGGCCTGCATTGTGGTGCGCTATATGTCAGGTAGCAGGGAAACATGCCACGGATAACTGTCATTTGCTGCAGAAGTTTGTACAAACACCGCAACAATTGTTCTGCAACTTCTGTGGTTGGTAAGCCATGATGAATGCAACTGTATAAGCTATGAATTGATGATGGATAGAACACCTGCCTATAGGGTACAGGCAGAAACGCAACCCCCTGATCAAAGCGCGAGGATGGTATGGACAAGCTTTCAAGGGCGCTGACGAGGCCGAAGCTTCAGAGACAACGAATCTGCTACAATTGTGGAGGACTAGGACACTGTGCTCACGATTGCACTAACCCAACACGTTTATCGTGCAAGTGACCATGAGATGGAAGACTGTCCTACACTGATAGCGAGGATATGCGACAAAGGGGCGCTACCACCTCAGCCAACTCAGAACCTACAGATGATGAGGTTTGAGCCCCGTGAAAAGGATTTGAATATAAATATAGTTCTCGGAAGTGGAATTGCAACAGGGGATGATAAGGGGAAACAACCCAAATACAACGCATGGGTTCGCAAAGCTCCAATGAAGGAGGCTGAATTCAACTTGGAGTGCGCACGCAAAACATTCATGGAAGCAAAGAAGAGCTTCGTTGAGGCCTCCACCTCAGGAAGCAAGGATAAGCCTGATCAGGAGATGGACTTTTCTATGCTTACAACCTTCCTAGAGACCTGCATGAAGTTGTTGTGCGATAGCAAGGTTGTAAAGGGTTTACAGGAGCTTATAAATAGTGCACCCGAAACACTTCGGGTGAACCGCGCGTGTTACGAAAGATTGGTAAGCATAAAACAAGAACAAGACGAGAGATGAGGCTAACCATGCAGATAGGAGAGTATGAGATGGATCAGGTTATTTTGGATATGGGGTCCGATGCTAACGTCCTACAGAAACAGACTTGGGAATGGATGGGAAGACTTGCGCTGCAGTGGTCTTCGATTCAGTTAAGGATGGCAAATTAGCAGAAGATCATCCCCATGGGGCGGCTGCAAGGGGTGATTGTAGATATTAAAATCGCGAGCACGCTCGCTGATTTTGAAATAATAGAAATTGTGGACGACAACAACCGCTATCCTACGCTCCTTAGCATTGATTTGGCTACTGATATGAAAGGGGTAAACAACCTAAAGAAGCGAAAGATGATATTTGAGAAGAAATCGCTCCGTGTAATTGTACCCCTCGATCCTGCTGAAGGATCGCACTATACTTAACTAGTCTGCATTATGAGAGCGATGATGATATAGACTGTGTCTATAAGATAACAACGCAAGACCAAATTGAGTGAATCCAACAACGAATGGACGAATTACATGGGATCGCGAGAGTTCTTGCACGTCGGACTCTGATGAAGAATTAGAGCGCTGACAGAATCAATTACATGAAATAACCATGCTAAGCTGTAACATGATGCCCAGTCACTTCGCTGTGTCATCAGAGGTAAGAAATCTGCCTACTCATGATGGCATGAATGATGTAGATATCTTTTTGGATGCATTTAAGAGGGAGATCCTAGAAAAGCAGCGCTTCCAAGCGTTGGACTGGGCAATGCGTGCTACGCCCGTAAGATGGTGGGGTACATACAAGGGTAGCTTGGATGATTGGCACGAGTTTAGGAGGATGATTAGAACAAGCTTTGGGAAGCCGAAGGTACAACTGACAGACAAATATGATGGGCAGGATGATCCGCGCGCACAATTGGCCAAATGGGCTTAGGCTTATGGAGAGAAGCCCCAACCTGAATGGGTGCACTTGTTTTGTCACACCCTAGATGTCATCCTGATGAATTGGTACTTATAAACAAAGCTCCACCATGGTACAGGTGAATGGGATATTCTATGCGAGGGATTCATAATGACATTCAGCTTTGAAGACAGGTTTGAATGTATTGACGAAGCGCTACAAGAGGTGAAAGCAGCAATCTTTAGGATACCATAGGATCCTTCAGACCTGATTCAGCCTGATTGGGCTACTCAACTGAGACACGTGCTGGAATGCTATAACGTAATCGCTGAAAAAGAGGATGAAGATCCGCGAAAGATTAACATCCCTGAAACAAAAGGTCACCGCGAGGTTGAAGGATCGCAGATTGAGAATCCTGATATAACCACGCCACTGAAAACGATACAGGTAAATATTGGTACAAAGGCAGAGCCCAAATTCGTGAAGATTGGAGATTACTGGGATGACGCAACAGTGGATAAAGTCACTAAATTTCTCCACGAATACCAAGATTTATTCCATACCAAGTTTACGGATCTGAAGGGGATAATCAGGGACTTAGGTGTTATGAAAATCACGTTGAAGGCCGACGCGACGCCGATTAAGAAAAGATCTTACCGTCTCAATCCAAAATATAAGGAGAAGGTCCGCTTAGATTTAGACAAGATGCTCGCGGCAGGCATCATTGAGCCTGTGGAAGAATCTGACTAGGTAAGCCTAATGGTGGTATAGGAGAAGAAGTAGAAGGATGAAATAAGAATATGCGTGGATCTCAGAAAGTTGAATGACACTTGCATACATGATCCTTTCCCGACTTCGTGCATTGATGAAGTGTTGGACAATGTAGGTGGCCATAAAACATATTCCTTCACTGATGGGTTCTCTGGATACCATCAGATCAAAATTGTGCCAGAGGATAGGAGCAAGATGACCTTCTTAAATGAATGATGGTGTTTTTAGTACATTGTAATGTCGTTCAGATTAAAGAATGCGCCTGTGATTTTTTCGCTCGTAGTCATTGTTGCGTTTAAGGAATTTATTCATAAGTTCCTAGAAGTATACTTTGATGACTGGACTGTGTTTGGGCTAGTGAAACGCCATGTTGCAAGTTTGCGCCTAATGCCAGATACCTGTTGAAGATACTAGATAGCGCTCAATCTAAATTTGTTTTGTGTTCCTTTTGGGACCCTGCTGGGTCATGTGGTTTGTAGACAGGGACTGATGGTAGATCCCGTGAAGATCACGGTGATACTGAACTTGGAATTGCTGAGGAGTGTGAAAGAACTGCGTGCTACCCTAGGACATACTGGATATTACAGAAAGTTTATCAAAGGCTATGCCCAGATCACTGCGCCTATGGAGAAGTTGTTGAAGAAGGATATCACATTCTATTGGAACGAGGACTGTCAGAAAAGGTTGGATGTATTGAAGGAACAGATGGTCACCGCGTCGATTTTAGTCTTCCTAGATTGGAAGAAGGAGTTTCATGTACATGTCGACGCATCGTGTATAGCGCTGAGAGCAATACTAACATAGGCTGGTGGAGGAGACTTGGACCATCCTATAGCATTCACAAGCAGAAGGTTATCCAAAGCAGAGAGGAACGATTCCACCACTGAGCACGAAGGGTTAGCCATGGTATACGCACTCTAGAAGTTTAGAGACTACTTGCTGGGTGGCCATTTTAAGATGTATACAGATCATTCTACGCTGAACTACTTGGTCAATAAGGCTGTGTTGGGGGGAGAATTTGCAGATGGTTGTTATTATTCCAGGAATATGATTTTGAAGTTATTATAAAGCCTGGATGACTAAACACTGGACGAGACCATCTATCGCGCATTGAAACAGGGGAAGAGCCCACTAATTTGGAAGAAAGATTACCTGACGCACAGCTATTTGCAGTGCCCGTTGCGGATGGTCATTTTGAGGATATCATACACTTTCTAACGATAGGTACTGCCCCGGAAGGATATACTATCCAACAGAAAAAGGAATTAGTGGTGCATGGGACAATTTTTTCTGTCATTGCTTGGCATTTGTACAAAATGGGGTCTGATGAGATATTGCGATGATATGTACTGGAGTTTGAAAGGAGCAACATCCTAGTGGACGCTCATGGGGGCACTGCGGGAGGACATTATGTAGGGAGAGCGACTGCGTAGAAGATTTTATGTGCAGGGTTGTGGTGGCCAACCTCCATCAGGATTCAAAAGCGTACTACAAGGCGTGCGATGTATGTCAAAGGACTGGCCGGCCATCACGGAGCGATGCGCTATCTTTGAATCCACAGATGACGTTGCAACCCTTTGAAAAATGGGCGATAGATTTTGTGGGACCCATCCAGCCCCAAGGAAAGACAGAAGCAAGGTACATTATCACCGCAACAGAGTATTTGACTCGATGGGCGGAGGCATAGCCTGTGAAGGATTGCACAAGCGCGACTGCTGGAAAGTTCCTTTTTGAGAATGTACTAACACAATTTGGGTGTCCAAAGATTTTGATGAGTGATCGCGATACGCACTTTCTAAATGAGACGATCAGCACGCTAACAGAGAAATTTTAGGTATATCACCAGAAGAGCATGCCTTATCACCCACAAGCTAATGGGATGGTGGAAGCATTTAATAAAGTGTTAGAGAACGCGTTGACCAAGGTTTGCAATGCTCAGCGAAGTGATTGGGACCTACGCATACTCGCAGTACTATGGGCCTATCGAACGACATGCAAGAAATTCACTGGACAAACACCCTTTTGGCTTGTGTATGGTATTGAAGCAGTGATGCCAATGGAATACATTGTGCCTAGTCTACACATAGCAATATTCACAGGTATGATTGATTGCAGAGTCCTAGAAGAAAGGCTCGCACAACTGGCTAAGCTTGAGGAAGATAGATTTTTAGCTGGATTTCACCAACAGGTCCAAAAGCAGCGCAAAAAAGCATTACATGATCAACACATTACGCTGCGCACCTTTAAGGTAAATGACCTAGTTTTTTTATATGATAGTAAGTTTGATAAATTTCTAGGGAAGTTCTGAATGCACTGGTTAGGGCCTTATGTTATTAAGAGGATTACCGACGGAGGAGCGGTTCAGTTGGTCAAATTGAATGAAGATCCCTTCCCAAGAAAGGTGAATGGCAGTCGCTTGAAGCCATACGCTGGTGATCCGGCCATGTGACTACATGAAGGTAGCATAGTCTTAGCACTCTAGACAGCTCAAAGGACGTGCGAGACTATAAACTACACTGCCCAGGTTGGGGAGTTGCATGATTGGAGGATTGTGCGAACCAAGAAAGTGTCACAGGGTTCGCAGCAGCACGAAGGGAGCTGCGCTACCCAAGCCGAAATCGCGCAGGTCGACCGGAAAGTGGCCATTAAAGTCATTGTTTATGATTTGACGGCGACCAAAGGGAGCGGGCGACCGAAATTTAAGACGAAATTTATGGGTTCAATCCTTTAAGATTTGTCGCCAATCCGGCATTAATAAACCGAATTTGGAGGGAACAATCGGATTTGAATTCAAAATTCCCTATAAATTACAAGTGGTTGTCCAATGAAAAACACTTGGCATTTTGAGAATTGAGTTTTTAAGCTCTCAGGCGCACATGAATCATGAGCGCTACAAACTTCTGATAGCCAGTAAAGTATTTGAGACATTGCCAAAGGAGACACAGGAGTTCTTGCATAACATCATGTCGGTGCCCATAGAAGCTATAGATACCAAAGTAGAGGAGTTGATGCCAGAAATGGAGATGGAGGCAGAGGAAGCTTCTCTAGAAGTGGCTGAAGTATTAGCAGAAGTCCCTAAATTGCTAAGAACAGCGAGACCAAATCCCACCCCAACCAAGGAGATCATGAGGGATAAGAAGGGCAAGCAACCTACAATACCGGTACGTGTATTGCCAAGAAGAAACCCACCGAAGCCCACTGCACAGGAGAAGGGCAAAGCCATCAACTTGGAGCTGAAGGAGGAAGACATGGAAGACATCCCAAAGGAAGATGAGGATGTGGGAGTAGAAGTGGAGGAGGTTGAAACCTAGGGCGCTGACCATATCACTCAGTTGCCTGAATACGTCTCTCTGCGTAAGGGCAAGGCCAAGGTATCGAAGGATATCGATGAGAGCAAGACCCCCTTGCAAACCTCAATGCTGCCAGATGAGATTGTTTTCGAAAGATTGCGCTTGGTGTGGGTCCTACTGTTGAAACTTGAAAACTGGACTTGGCCGACCACGAGAAGTTCCCACACCTGGTGACCACACCGAAATGACCGTATTGGAGCCGTTGAGGTGGCTCAAAGGAGTAGACAAGGCAGGGTTGCTCAACTTGCTTTGGGTGCCGCACTACAACCACACCCCGATTACAGTATTGGTCATCAAGCAACTGCTATGCTTGGTGCATGATGGGTGTCTGTGGCTGGAGGAGCCAATACCCATCATGGATAGATTGATTCACAGGATAATGTGGTTGCCTTATGCAGGAGAGAATCTGGCCATGATATTTGGCAGAAAAGGTGGTGAAGGCCCTCGTGGAGGCCATGAAAGAAAAGTTTAAGCTGGTGAAGAAGTCGCGTGGATATGCCATATCCAACATATGTGACCCTGCGGTAAAGTTAGCTATGCAGATTTTAACATGGAAGGTGATAAGGAAGTGTTGCACCGACGAGGTGTCGACGCTTGTCGTCGCGCTAGCAGCCCAATGTGCCGAAGGAGTCCAGTTCCACTGGTCAGACTATCTCCGCAGAGAGTTCCTAGAAAACTGCTGCAAAGCTGAGGAGCTCAGCAAGACATTCCACTATGTGTGGATCTTGCTGTCGATTGTGCTAGTAGCATGGGAGATACCAAAGGAAAACCAATTCCCTTCAGTCATGCCAGACCTACCAGAAGTCGTGAAGTATGCTTCACTGTGGGTGACCAAGGACGTGCAGCGCATCAAGGACAACAAGATCTTTTGGATCTTGATGGAGATGAACATTTGCATGGCCATCAATCGCAAATTGCGATTGTCATCGATGGTGTTCGCCAACCTACAGGCTATGCAGAGTTTAAAGTAGACTTTCACCGTGTGTCCATCAGGGCGCGAAAGGACCCTGCGTAGAAATGGTACAACTTGCCTTACTTGGCAACAGATGATGCCATTGATGCAGTACTTGCTCAATGGCCAACAGAGTGGCGCGCTATAACAGACTTGGTGGTGGGAGGGAGAAAGTCTGTCACGCAGAGAAAGGAGGAGGAGACCAAGCTAAAGATGACTTAGCTGGACGAAAAGAGAAAGAAGGAGGTCATTGACAAGGCCCAGGCGGAGCGCGATGCCACGTAGTAGACAACGAAGCAAACAAGTGGGACAGAGCGAGGCTCTAACAAAGGCGCGAGGTCACCTTCACCTAAGACAAAGGAGGAGACAGACGAGCAGACAGAGCAGCACGATGCGGACCCTCAGGCAACATCTGCCCGCATCAAGCGTCCGGGTCCAGGAAGAAATCAAAGGCTACTAAGACATCACTAGACCCTATCACGCTAACAGAGGACGATCTGCATGACATTGGTGACACGGTACAAGATGTCACCGCAGAGACCCTACAACAGTTTGAGCAACAATAACAACTAGTATTGGGGGCTATCCAGACATGTCTGAGACATGTCTGTAGGAGTTGCTGACCCGCACGACACAGGTTGGCACGGTGTCTACCAGCCTTGCTATTGACACTTCAGAAGCTGCGCGCAAAGGCCTCCAGCGCGATAGTGCTCCCTGATGGAGCACTAACCATGGAGAACAAAGTTGACAGGCCCACTGTTAGTGCCCTAAAGGGAGTAGGTTTGAATCTGGCAGCGCTCCCTGGTGAAGCACTCCACTTCTTGCAGGCTGGAGTGATTGCAGAGCTAAGGGCCTGTGAGCACCACGGCCTCCAGGTGATTAGTGAGCAACGGATCAACAATGAGCAAATGGCACTACAACAAGACTCTGCCATCATCGCTGTGACCGAGGCAACCAACCAGAACAAGCACATTATGCAAGTCGTCGAAGAGGCATGCCGAATGGTCCCAGAGTTAGCCATTCTTGAAGAACCAGTTGAGGTACGCGTCCACAAGCTAGCCATAGAGGTGTGCAAAGCTCGGACAGAAATGGCAAGGGTTCAATTAGAGTTGAGCCTACAGATAAAAGAGTTGCACTTGAAGGCCCAACCTTCAACTCTACCAGAAGTAAAGGAGCAGCTGGCGACCGCAGTCACAGAAGCAATAGCGATGATGGACAGTGCAATGGCAGACTGCACACAACTTTTTGAGCAGTTGTTTGAGGTCCTGACAATCTTGTAGGAGGATCCCTATGTACAACGACTAAAGACAAAAGCGCGCGAGCTACAACAGCGCTATGATGAAGTCAAGGGCACAACGCGAACCGTCGCGCTGACACAAAGACTAGCAAAGCTGCAGGAGGCCAAGCAGCTGAAAGAATAGGTGGATGCAGCGTTGCACAAGGAAGCAATGTTGAAGGCACAACTAAAGCCCTGGTTGGATGAGGCTTACACGGTGACAGGCTCTATTGAAGGAAAGCTTGTGACTCTGCAAGCAACTCAGCAAAAGCTTTAGGCCGACAGTTTAGGGGCAATGACCGAGCAGATGGTCGAAGATGCGAAGCAGGCAGCAGCTCAATGCACTGCCGAGGTTACGGTCATACGAGTCGAGCTAGAATGGCTTCGCTTAAAGATCTCCACACCTGTCGAGTGACTCGAGAGCGAGTCACGATGTTTGTGTTGGGGGCCTGTTGGGAACGGGATCCCCCAAGGACAGTTTTGGGGCTAAAAGGCCATGTTTTGGGTCGAATTTTGTAATAAAATTGTAAAGTCTCTGCATTTTGTGGTCGCAGAGCGCGAAGATGTCATGAGTCATAAAGGGTTGTCCGCCCTTATTTTTGTAAACTAAAGTCCGCTGTAAAAGATCTACCCATGGTTTGCAAACCATGGCATTGTATAAAAAGAGCTAAGTAAGTAAGCTCTAGGAAGTGGAGATAAGTCTTAGAGAGTCATAGCTTGGAAGTAAGAAGTCTAAATTTCGAATTGTAGCGTAGGTAGAGGCTCTGCAGTTGAGTGTGCAAAGACCTAAGGTAGAAGTCCACAGCTGAGTGCGCAAACCCCTGTGCAGGGCGGATAGAGTCAGTAATTGTCTAAAAATCTCAATAAAGAGAAGTATTCTACAAATTTTGTATCTTGTTTCCAGTTACTGCATCTTTACATGTTATGTATGAATTTCAATTATAATGCTTATATGATGCGCAAATGTATGTAATTACGTTCGTTAAGAGAACACAAGTAAGAACATGTGTTTACGCGGCGCTAACTGTGATTATCTAATAAGATAAGTAAGCTTCGTAGGATAACTTAGGAATCTATGTAATATTTTGCCTTAGCAGCGCGAATGCATCTGAATCGAAGGTTAGGGCTGCGCGAAGATCAGTCGTACCCTTTCGTGAAGGTATCAAAGGGAGGAATAAGGGGCTAGGTAGATAGAGCCCTAGAACTTAATGACCTACCCGAAAGAAAGAATAGAAGGAATAAACTGACATCACGACCATCTCAAGGTGCAAAAACTTGGTTCCAGCATCCCCCCATACTGCTTCGGGTGAGACTTCGGTCTGTGCTCCACGGGCTGATGCCGAAAGGGTCAGTAGTGTAGGGATTTTTCTGGCTAACTAAAATTGAACCTGGGTCAGGCCCCACCAAGCCAATAATGCGCTCACGTGAAGGTGGGGCTCGCATAGGCAACTTGCGTGCACAACACAACGATGGGAAGGTGAATGCACAACAAGTAGATCGGGCGAGACGTGAACCAAGCAGCAAGTAGAGGTGGCATGATGGGCACGAGTAAGTGGGTTATCCCAACGTGTGGAAGAAGGAACCAATGGGCGAAGGCATAGTGTGTAGTGCATGAAAAGCAAATGCTCGTGCCTTGGGCATGCCTGCACAACGGAGGGGTGCCCGAGTGCCCAAGTGGCCATTGCGTGTCAGGCATGTCAGCATTCCTGAATGGCAAGGGTGTCTGCATGATCAAACATAGATCGGCCCAAAAATTGAATGGGCGTTAGCCCAAAGTAAATACTTAGGCATGGATGCATATAAGTAAGGGTGACTGCACAATGGAGAAACATCAACGAAGATCACAAAGATGCCAATTCACATAAGCAAAGGCATAATCGCAGGCGGGGGCGCACAACACAGAAAGGAAAATGCAACAAACGACAAGGTCGCAGAAGAGGTGGGCTCGCCCAAGCGAGCCAAGTTCTGGGCACGTCGCAAGGTTGGTTTTCTGAATTGTTGGTATGCAAGTTTCGAGGTTTTTGGTGGGCAAGGTGTCATCCTTAAGGTTGGGCACACCCTAGGTTGTTGAACTAGGCATATGAGCAAGTGCATTGGGCTGGACCAACGACTGGCACAATTTGTAACTTTGAAGAAACTTGGTTAGCACATAAGTTTAGCCATGGTTGGCCCCTTGTAAACTATTGTAACATATTTGAAGTAATAAAAGGGGAGAAGTTATTTGGGAGTTTCCCCCTCTTATTGTACATGTTTTGTATTGTTCTGTTTATATTGAATTATTGTTGTTTGTCATTTACTGTTGAAGTTACAGTATCGCAAACTTTATGAATTGTCAATGAAGTGAATAATTGAAGTAGATTGAATGTGAATAATTGGCTATGTAGAAGTGTTTGGGCTATTGCGTTGATTCCTTTGAAACTTAATTCCACAAAGTTAAAAAGTGAATCGACTAAGGCACATATGTTAGAGGTGTGGTTCGGGAGAGAGTAATAGAGCGCCTTGATACGAAATCTCTTTGATGTTGCACATCCACGGTGGTGTGACCATCCTTGAGGTCGTGACACAAAGCTATATTGTCTATTATGTTTTACCTTGTTTAAACAACCCGATATATCATTGATGAGTATTTTGCTTTTCTAACTCATCCCTATCATGTCCAATATAGCTCCTACATAGCTCCACTCCCACTCTTATTCAACCAAATATTACACCCTCTCTTACAAGCATCTTCACTCTAATCAAAGCTTGGCCCCTGCACTCCACATACATCTCCTCATAACATCCCTCCAGCTCAACCCTACCTCTAATTCACTGACATGATTCCCTCACAATACTCCACACCCACACCCTTAATCCGGGGTAAACATATTTATTATTATTTCAATATTTTATTTCCAAATCCCAAGCATAATTAAATTACCCATTTCCCACCACTCTTTTCTCTTTAGAGTGCTCCCTCATGTTTGTACTCTTTTACGCTTCCTAGGTACTATTTTCTTTCCCTTAGTTCCCCAATCCCACTTCTTCCATCGCACTATCCAAAAGTATCTCATTACCCAACTAACAGAAATCCCCACCAAATATCTAACATGAATAATGCAAAACAAGAATATCTAACAAACCAACAACAAGAATATGACCATTATTTCAGATAATGCAAAACATGGTCATCTGCCCTAAAATTGACCCTCAAACTCAACAAGATGCCCACCTTACTTTCATAAATTTTTCAAGGTCCCTTGATAGAGAAACATTAGACTATTAGATCCATCGATTCACGAAATATTTTCACACTTGCTCAAATTGGACGAAGCAAGATAAGTTCTCCCAAAATACTTTCCACTTAGAAGGCAAGATAAGTTCTCCCAAGGTACTTTCCACTTAGAAGGCATCGTAGGAATGGGGGCACGGAATATTTTCACAATTGCTCAAATTGGATGAAGCAAAATAAGTTCTCCCAAGGTACTTTCCACTTAGAAGGCATCACAGGAATGGGGGCAGGATCTCCAAGATCGCACCTTTTCCTTTTCTAAACAATAAATTTACATGGAACTCAATGATGCCAATCCAACCATCTTTTAGAACACATGATCACCACCTTATAGCAATGTTGTGATGTGTTATGGGATTATTTTTACCTACCAAATTACCATTAGAAGGGGATGATATGTTGACTCCAACTCCATTAGCTGCAAGGACAACCTATTCAGTGGTTCGTAGATATGCTCACCAATTTACAGGTCTAACTCACCATTTTCGAAGTGGAACAAGTACTCATTTTAAAATTCAGTTTAGTTTGCTTCCTCACCTTCGACATGAAATCGACATATTTTACTACAATAGCGCAGTGAAGACAATATCACCGATATTCGGAAATATCGCGATATTTTCGGGGAGATGAGATATCCCCGAGGAAATATTGCGATATTTTGTCTCCCCAAAAATATCATGATATTTCCGAGATATCGGCAATATCTCAGGGAAATATCGCGCTATGATCTAAAATATCGCCGAGCAACAACAAAAAATGCCACCGCAGCAAGAAAAGTCCAATTTTGTTTTTTTTTTTTCAATCATTTTCATTTCTAATAGTTGGAGAAGGAAAGGGAGAGCTATGTGCTTGCTGCCAAGGAGGGTTTGAGTGATGAATAGCCATTATTGCCACCAACAACGAATATTTTGTTGATCTAAGCTTGAAGAACAGTGAGACAATTTCATTTATTCCATTAACAGGTATGTTCAAATAAACCCCTATGTTAATGAATTTTTTGATAGTCTTAGGATTATTTTTGCTTGCCCATTTGCCTACAATCATTTTGCTTGTTTTTTTTTCCATTGGCTATGATTTTCATGCCCATGAGCAAATGCAAGGGTTTTCTCCATATTTGGAGAGCAAACTCCATTTTCTTTTTTAACTTTCAAATACACCATCTTATTGTCATTTATGGTTTTTCATCAAATTCACATTGCAAATAATGTAGCAAAAAAAATATTTTGTAAAATGATGTGGTTATTACTTATTAATTCCAATTTATTTTTTTGGTGCCCTAGGTTTGAGTTAGCTCACTACAAAATTCAAATATGCCAAAAGCCTTGGACCCATTTTGGGAGTATGGGGAGCCTGATGGTGGGACAAATCGGGCATATCTTACATGGAAATTGTGTGGGACCAGGATGACGGGAGGGTTTACATGATTGAAATACCATCTGGCTAGACTCATTGGACATGATGTTGGGATTTGTACAATTCTAGTCCAGAGCTTATACAAAAAGCTCTTGAGGCAATTGATGAAAAAGACAGAAAGAAACAAGGTTGAATGTGCAGGTAGATCTTTAGGAATATCTTCTCCTAATTTTGATGTTGAGGGTAGTGGGAGGAGCTCCACAACATCACCTGCTAATGCTAGTGCGAGGTCATCATTTTTTGTTCCACGAGTAAGACATGGATCACAACCTGGCATAAATTCACTTGTTAAAAAAAATGAGAAGCAAGAAGCAGATAGAATCATGGGGAGGTGTCTTTTCTGGAGTGACTTACCTCTCAACATCACCAAAACCAATCCATTTTGGCAGCCAATGTGTGATGGTATTGTTTTTGTGGGCCCATGGTACAAAAGTGCTACATATGAAGAGTCGTGGGGGCCAATTCTTCAAGCAGGAAAGCAGGACATCAACTCTAGATTGGCGGAGTTGAAAAAAACATGGGAAGTTACTGGATGCACAATGATGTCTGATGGTTGGACAGATAGGAAGGGTAGGACCCTTCTAAATTTCTTGGTACATTGTCCTAAAGGTACCATGTTTATTAAATCAGTGGATGCATCAGAACATATCAAAGATGCAACAACGATATGTGAGTTGTTAGATGGGTTCATTCGGGAGATTGGTGTGCAGAATGTGGTGCAAGTCATAACAAACAATGCAACTAATTATGTGTCTGCCGGCAATATGCTTATGGAGAGGCATCACACATTGTTCTGGACTCCGTCTGCAGCACATTGTCTCGATTTGTTGCTTGAGGATATGGGGAAACTCTCCTTCATCAAGGAGACAGTTGGCTAAGAGTGTCCCCAAGTTTCTTTATAACCATGCTTTTGTTCTTAGCCTCGTGAGGAATTTCACTAGAAATAAGGAGTTGCGGCGTCCTGCGATCACATGTTTTGCCACAAACTTTATTACTTTTCAGTCTTTGCTTCGATGTCAGTTCAAGTTGAAGCAAATGTTTGTGTCTGATGACTGGCGTAATTGTAGATGCAGCAAGAGACAAGATGGGAAAGCAATTGCAAAAATGGTGTACTCTGAGACATTTTGGCGTGGAGTAGAAGAAACATGCTCAGTTAGTGAACCTATAGTAAAGGTTCTCAGATTGGTAGATGGGGAGAAGCCTGCAATTGCTTATTTGTATGAAGCCATGGATAGGGCCAAGGAGGCCATTCGTTCTTATTATGCAGACAAGGGTTCTGCTGGCCTTGATAGGCATATGATGTTATGGGATGTGATTGATAGTTGGTGGGCAGGGATGCTTCATCGACCCATTCATGCAGTAGCACTCTTCTTCAACCCCACATTTTCATTCAAATGTGGTTTTCATTTTGATGGCGAGGTGATGGAAGGGCTCCATTCTAGTGTTCATAGGATGGTACATGATCATGAGTTTCGTAGCAAAATCAATCGTGAGATACAGTTTTATCGGGATTGTGTTGGCCTATTTGGCTTTGATGATGTTATTAGGGAAATGACCCTCTTCATGCCATGTAAGTGACAAGTCATCACTCATTAGAAATTAAAATTTTCAATTTAGAATTTCCTTACTTATAATTCTATTTTTTTAAAATTCAATTATGTAACTTTTATTTGAAAGTTTAATTATGTTTTAAGTTTTTGAATTTTTTATTTCTTTGTTTTGTCATAGATATTTGGTGGCGAAGCTATGGTGCAAGGGCATCAAATTTGTAGAAATTGGCCATAAGAATCTTGAGTCAAACATGTAGCTCTTCAGAGTGTGAGCGCAATTGGAGTGTATTTGAGAAAATACACACAAAAAGGTGCAACAGGTATAATTTTGAGCTCCAACCTTCAGTTGAGCAATTACACTTATTGTAATTTTTAATTTTTAATTTATGACCTTCAAGTGTCAAGAGTCAAGAGTCAAGACTCATTAGTTTTTTTGACACTCTTATAGTTGGAGTTCGCACGCCTAAATGATTTGGTGTATGTGCATTACAACATCCGACTTTGAGTGAGGCAAATAGAAGCACCAATGGATCCATATGCCATTTCCTTAGACAATATTGATGTATTGTCTCAGTGGAGGGTGGAGTCTGAGGAGCCCATCTTGGAGGAGTCACCTTCATGGTTAGAGCCAGATGATCCATTAGAACAGGAGCAGCAAGAGGAGGAGGAGGAGGAGGAGGAGGACACTATGGGAGCATCAACATCAACACCATTTGCTATATATATAGGATAGCACAGCTCCATACCTAGCACTCATTATTTGACATTAGGTGCAGAGGCAGGGCCAGGGCCTTCTACTACTAGGGGCAGGCCTGGCAAACAGCGCATCATATTTTCTCGTAAAAAGGGGAGAGGGCAGTGATTTCAGATAAATAGCTGCTAGTTTTATTTGTTACGCTACATATAACTCATGATGATGAGATACTTTTATATATGTGATGTTATTTTGTATTGGTTCTCCACATTTGAGTCATTGAATGGACAATTATCAGGGATCAACAGGATTTGGTATCGCCTTTGACGTATTATTTCTATTTGACATCATATATATCAGTGCTTTCTTCATATTTATGTGTCAATGTGTTTATTTTATGTTGTTATTGCTTTATATATTAAAAAAAAAAAAAAAAAATTATAATTTTTTATGCTTGCCGATATTTGTCGATATTGCCGATAATATGTTTTCTGGACCTCACCAATATTTTACGGATACCGATATTTTCAAACAGTTTGATAGCGTACTTCAAGCATTTCATCCAGCTTTAACGGCGAAAAGAAAGCTGGGGGAGACCACGTCAGATGGTAGGGAACTCTCCACAATCAATGGTGCCACATAACGATCTTCACAATACCATTAATCTCCCGCACCACCCCACCCAAGAAGATATTGCAGCTATCACTGAAGCCCCACTCATTCATCTGAAAATAATCTCCCGCACCACCCCACCCAAGAAGATATTGCAGCTATCACTGAAGCCCCACTCATTCATCTGAAAATGGTCGTGTGTTGCAAAGCCAACGCACTCATAAAGCATTATTTACTTTACAACGTTTTACTCGGCCATCCGACCCGTGCCTTCTAGCCTAGTGAGAGTGATCTCTCTTGAGAGTGCCACAACCACAATAGTGTATCCAAGTTTACCTCTTATGTCCCATGACAATACCCCAGCAATGCGTGAGACTGTCAATTGAGGACCAATTAGCTTTCTTAATTATGGACATTGGCAGCCAGAAGAATTTGGTCTCCTCTAGTTAGCACCGCCCTTGCAGTTTGCCCACATCAATCCACCTCCAGACTTATCATTGCAACTGGGCAAAAGATGCAAGAATCCTCTCGTTGGTTACCCACCGATGTGCTATATCACATTTGTCATCAGATCTTTCCACGACACCATAGATTGTGATGTCGTACCATTGGATTGCTTTAATCTCTTTTTCGTGGATCCATACCATTTTGATCAAGGCACAGTCTATGAGGGACGGTTGAACAAACATACACTCAACAAGAATTGCCAGGTCAGGTCTACATTCGTTTCACATTTATCACTTCCCAAACTCCGGTCATTTCCTGCCACACCACAACACAAGTAGTCACCCGTAGCGACTCACTGCATTTTCATATACTCCACACAGCCCCACAAAATTGCCCTTCTCCTTCTGTTATGCCGTGCATACCACCATTCAGGTGCATCACGCAAACCCATGTCATGCCCACGATACACACACATTCAATAAAAACCTAGACACCTTCAATGGCACAACTTTTTCAGCAAACCCTGCCAACAGGGGAGGATGTGCATCATCTTCCTGTTTAGAAGCAAGCACCGTACTTCATGTATATCAGCCCCTTTGGCATCCCCCTCGGCAGCACCCTCCTTGCTTGGACGGCAAGTGTAAAAAACAACTCTAGACCACTCCAGGTCTACCACTGCACATCACCAGCCTGCACAATCCCTGGCGCTTCTTTTGGATTGGCCACAACAGCCCAGAAGCTTGGATTGGACGTCCCGTCGTGAAGCGCAAGATTCCAACGAGCGGTATATAGCCGATAACAATTGAAGGCACCAACATACCCACTCCATCAGGCGTTAGCACTTCTGATACCAACTTCTATACCAGCGTTTGAAACATTTGAAGTTGTGCCTGTGAAACCTTTCCTGAACCGGTAGGACCAACGCAACACTATCCATCTAAAACCCGGAAGAATTGATAAGGGTCTTGGAAGTCTTTTTTTAAAGCAAATTCTAAAGAAGAAGAGAAGCATTTTCGGGGTTTTCCCCTTGGAAGGGTTTTGCCCTAGCTTAGAGCATACATCTTGTGTACTCTCTCTTTGTGATCTTCATTGTCTTTGGTAATTGCTTGATGCACAGACTTAAAGAAGTAATAAAAGAACAACTAACATCACAAGTAGTTATCAAGACAAGGAAAATAGGCTATAATTTACAAGTCTCCATATTTTCTAACACATTCTTCTTTCCTCACGACAGTCCTTTTGTGGCACAATTTTTGGTGATCTGGATCATATTTGAGACTACTCTTCAGAGTGTTCTCTGACAAATCTGAAGTAATCTATTTTGTGGTTTATCAACAACAAAACCAAATCTGTGACATTCAATCACAACCAATCAAAAGTATGTCTTAGAACTAAGGAAATTCATGTGCAGACAATAAGGAAGTCCAAGGCAGGGGAAAATTATAGCAAAGAAAGGTATTCTTTGCTTCTTCTAGATCATGAATTGAAGATTGCACTTCATAAATGCATGTAGAGGAGATTTTGAAGGTTGAATATTGATAAAGGTTGTCTCATCATTGCATATTTGAAGTATCATCAACAGAAAGGGGCAGTTTTGTAGTTGAGAATGTTTGCTTCATCAATATATCAGCTGACACACAATAGTGTGAGATTGAGAGCGAGTGACCAATCCTTGAGTTTGCACGCTATGGTTTGTTGAGCAGTAAGAGCATCTTAACTTGTGAACTTTTGCTAGGGTTTGACAGTGCAATTGTTAAGCAGTAGTTTGGTGAGCAAAGATTGTATAATCGGATGCTAGTATTTGTATGACTTTATAAGCCTGTATTTGACAATGATGATTGTATCCAACTGTTGAGAGTTTATCAGTTATATATGGTGTTTTGAAAAGCATTGTTGGGCAAAGTTTGAGGCAGAGTATGTATTAATGATATTGTGATGTTCGTTTGACCAAAGAGAGAATATAATGATGCTATTAGTGTTTGGCAATAATTGTGTAAGCATCTAATAATTGTGTAAGCATCTAGTCAGTGTCAAGGTTTATAGTGCTTCTAACTTGCTTTTGGAACCAAGGTTATGTCAACATTTATATGGTTGGAGGTTTGATGACAAGTTGATATTGTAAGGACCCATCTTAAATTAATGGGGGCATAGAGATATTAGCATGCACACGAAACATGTATATGATAGCTACATATGCATGCATCGCCTGCACTGCACTAGTATATATATTAGTTAATATTGAAAAAAATGTCCGTATTTAGGTAACGAATTAACTATTGAAATGAATACCTAACTTACAAGAATATAGTAGGGTATATGATATATGTACCACCACCATAATACATATCTATAATTCTACTATATAAAATTAAAGGAAAGTGTGTGTATATATATATATATAGTGAATGTAATAAAGAGAATAATATATAAAACCATAATACTGTGAAAATAATTCGATTTAAACAAAAGTGAAACATAACATGTGATAAAGGAGATATTGTATAAATAAGAGTGCATGGTCAGCGAATTGGGAAGGGGAGAAGGCGGTGACCACCTTTACAACTTATGAACTTATCAAGTTAAAACAATAAAAAAAAGAGGAAGTGGTGGAGAAGTCTCTGAGGGCATAAAAGGAGGAAGGGTATTGTAGAAAGGGGGGACATTCTTTGAAACAAAGGGAGGCAGAGGAGGTACTATCAAAAGGAAGACACAGAGAATAATGGAGCTTGAGCAGTTGTTCTTGAGACTTTTGGGCACGAGGGCCAAAATACTTCGAATTTGAAGTATTTTGGGGCTGGGTGCTGAGACTATACCTAGTTTGGCTAGGAGGTTTTTGGTATTTTGGTAATGGGAGCGGAAACTGGAGCAGTCAGAAGCATCTTCAGCCAAGTAGGTACTCAACATCAGGTAGATACTCAACACCAAATTGATATATTCTTATATTTGGAATAGTTATATCTTGTTTGAAATTTCAGGGTTTTACAGATATAACTTGAGCAGAGGTTAACTAGGTTTTATGAAGCCAGGGTTTGCTATTGATATACATATAGAACAGAAGCAGATTTGATTGAGCAGAGATTGTATTGCAACTTGTTTTTGTAATGTTATTGACCATAGGTGGATCCAGTCTCAAAATTGTGAAACGTGGTCTGTTGTGGTAAACTGAAGGTTGGAGCCTTCAAAGTAAGTGGTACTTCTTATTGAGCGGTGTGCCAGGGTGGTGCAAGGCATAGAGTGGAGTCTCCTTCAGGTTAGATGTTGAGAACACTTCAGGGCAACAAGGTGGTGCTAGGGTAGGTTGGAGCTTGTGTAGGGTGTTGGAGCATCCTTTTAGTTGAACCTGATAAAGGCAGGGCATTGGAGCATCCTTCCAGTTGGAGCTGGTAAACCAATGCGTTGGAACGTCCTTCCAGTTAGAGCTGGTAAACTAGGGCATTGGAGTGTCCTTCCAGTTAGAGCAGGTAAATGTGTTGGAGCATCCCTTCAGTTGGAGCTGATAAATCTTGGAAGTTAGAGCTTCCAATTGATGTAATCTTAAAAAGACCTAAATTAAGAAGCGCTTGGTGATTTTTCTCTTGGATGAGTTTCCACCTAAAAATCTTGTGTCTATTGTCTTTGATATCGTGCATTGTTGAATGGTGTTGTTGATTTATGTTTTGATATGATGCTAATGTTAATTAATTTTTTGAATATTAAAAATTAACTAATTTAAGAAAAATACTAATTCACCTCCCTCTCAGTGTTTCCAACAATTGGTATCAAAGCAAGTTTCTTCAGTTGCAACTTAACAACTAGAAGATAGATCTCAGAAGCGCAAAGATGGGAAAGTCCAAGAAGTACACATCCAAATGATTAAAGGAAGTCTCTAGTATTGTGGTAGTATCAAAATATGTTACAACTCATGAAGGGAATGAAGTTGGTCCAGCTCCTGAGTTTGATGAAGCCAAATATGAAATATGGGAATCCATAATGGAAGCCTATTTGGAAGCTCATGGATATGATGTATGGCACAATGTTATTTCTGGAGACACATCCGTCGACAACTCTAGAAGGTACAATACAAAAGCAATGAATGTCATTCTTAATGCTCTACCTGATTCTATGAAAGCCAAAGGGGATCAATGCTCATTAGCCAAGGCTTTGGAAGAAGCTTCATAATCTCTACTCAAAGAAGCATGCAAGTCAAGATGAAGATGATGATGATGATTGTGATTGAGATGAAGTAGATGAAGCAGAAGCATTTGTCGACATGGAAGGAGAATTGACTAGCACCTTATGTGATCTTAACAAAGTAAGGAAGCGAAATCAGATACTCGAAGAAGAAGAATCCCTTCTAAGAATCAAAATGGAGGAAGCAGAGAAGAAAGAGAAAATCTTGACAAACCAATTAGAGCAATCTATTCATAAATACATGATAGAAGTTAGTCAAAAGCAAAAGGAACTTGATGCCACTCTAGATGAAATAAATCAACTCAATAAATGGTAGAAGGAGCAATTGCAAGATGTCGAAAGAAAAAATCATGCCATTCATGAGAAGGATCAAGAAATTGCTCAGTTGAAGATGAAGGTCAAAGAAGCAAGTGAAGCTCCATGCAATAAAGGCACAAGCTCCAAGCCCCCACAAAACAAGATTGATGAGAAGCTAAGAAACCAAATTTGTTCCCCCCCCCCCCGTGTCCCAAATCCCACGTGTCAGACACAATTATCGAGGGACATGTGTCCAATTCATGGCTCGAGCGTGTCTTGACACGTGGGATTCATTGGACATGCAAATAAGATTCGACCAGCTAATGAATCTCGATTTCAGGACAATTGTCCCTTTGAACAGAGTGTCGCACAACTTTAAAAGCATGATTTGGGCTAATTTATCCCTCATTATTGTGTCTCTCTCTTGTTGTGGGTGTGTGGGGGAGACTAGCAAAGGGTTTGGGAGCATTTTGGAGGTGATTCCAGCAATCGATAAGTGCAATTTGCTTCCATTTTTTTTTCCATTTTTGCTACAACATTTTGCTTATTTATTTTGTTTACATGCTTGTGCATTTTTTCTTTATTTTTTATAGCATTCAAGGCTCAATCAAGGGCAATAGGGAAGGGGCAAAAGAAGAGGAAGAATGTCCCCGTTGGTGATTCCCCTTCTATTCCATATTCATCAAGATCTGCAAGTGTTCCCTCTGTTGGAAGTTGGCTGCAACAACAACTTCAAATGTTTAGGGCAGAATAAATTTATAAAGAGAACATGTTCAAGAAAGTAAATATCCCTTGCGGAAGTATGTCACAAGAGATCAAAGGCCAGGCAACAAGTTAAAGGGAGGAGGCAATGTTTCTTGGACATGCAGCTATTGTAACAATCATTCCAAGAGCACTTATTTCTTTGTGAAAGCTCATTTGTTGGTCTTACCAGGTTGGGGAATTGGAGCATGTGCAAATGTTTCTATAGCTAAGAGGGAAGAAATAGAAAAAGAGGCCAATGCTGGTGTGGCAAGGGTGGCTGCATCATCTAAAAAAACAAGAGTGAGGATCCCCTTCCATTCTTGAGGAAAAGAAACAACAAATTTCCATTTGACAATTTTGGTGGGGGTGTAGGCCAAGCAACAAAAAGAAAGGCAGTGGCATTTGGTCCTATGGATAGGATATTTCAAAAAGAGAGACAACAAGAGCTTGATATCACCATTGCCTCCTTTTTCTATCAAAACTTCATATCCTTTATTGTTGCATGATCACCTTTATTTCTTGAGATGTGTCGATCTCTAACTCAAGGGGCTCCATCAGGGTATGTGCCTCCTGGGTCAGAGAAACTTAGAACCATATTGTTGACTAAGGCAAAGAAAGAGGTGGACAAAATGCTTGATTCTATTAAATTAGCATGGCCAACATTTGGGGTTAGTATTATTTCTGATGGATGGACACATCCAATACACCAACCACTCATCAACTTCATGGTGTCTTCCTTGAATGGACCAGTTTTCTTGAAATCAGTGGATGCAGTTGGACAAGATAAGGATGCACAATATATGGGTGAGTTGTTCATTAAAGTTATTGAACATGTAAATGTTAATTCTTGTTGCAAATCATTACAGACAATGCATTTGTTTGCAAGGCTACTGGCATGATTGTGGAAGCTAAATATCCACGAGTATTTTGGACACCTTGCATTGTCCATTCATTGAATTTAGTAGTTAAAATTATTACTTCTAATGTGCCTTGGATTGGAAATATTATTGAGGATGCACAACTTTGTACAAAATCATACTAATTCCCTCTAAATCTACCAAGAGTACACCAATCTATCATTGTTGAAGATTGTTGATACACGGTTTTCCTCTTCATTCATCATACTTAAGAGGTTGAGGGAGGTCAAGACCACTCTTGGGGCCATGGTTATTTCAAAGTTTTCGTCTTTTTGGAGAAAGACAAATCAAGCAACCTCAAAAAGAGTCAAGGACATAGTGTTAGATGATGCTTGGTGGGAGAGGGTAGAACTCACTATTAAGATCATGGACCCTATCATTGTTTTGCTACGATTTGCAGATACAAACCAACCCATCCTTGGAGAGGTTTATGAGGGATGGGATTCCATGATTGAGTCCATGAGGACCATTATTGTACAGATTGAATGCCCTGAGTATGAGACATCATCGGAGGACTTCTTCACCACCACACAGAATGTTCTTGTCAGTAGGTGGGACAAGAATTGCACACCTTTGCATTGTTTGGCTCCCTCATTGAACCCAAAATACTATAGCCATGAGTGACTGAATGGTCGACCTCCCTGTAGATTCCCTCCTCACATGGATGGTGAAATTTCATAGGGGAGGAAGGATGCATTAAGGCAAATGTTTTATGATAGAGCATCCCTTAATGAGGTGGAGGATGCCTTTGCGGAGTTTTTCACTAGCACTGGGTGATTTGCAAGTTATGATGTGATTAGAGATAGGGAGCTAAGAAGCCCTATTCTTGGTGGGTAACTCATGGGGCAACAAGATCTCCTCTACAACAGTTAGCCATGAGGCTCCTCTCTCAGGTTACTTCATCCTCTTGTTGCAAGAGGAATTGAAGCACATATGGAAATTTGTATAGTGTCAAGAAGAGCAGGCTTGAGCAGTCCAGGGCAGAGATAATGGTGTGTGTGCACACTAACCTTCGTATTATTTATAGGGAGAGGGATGAGTGGTTGAAGGGAAAGATAATGATTTGGAATGTCTTTCCTAATGATATGGGTTTGGACAATAGTGTTGAGTTGGCATTGGCCAACTTGGATCTTAATGAGCTAGTCCTAGAGCCCATCACTTTTGATGACAATGATACTCTTGAGGGGTCATCATCCACACCATCAAATGCAGAGATTACATTGGATATAGAGGAGGAGGATGCAGAGGAGTGTAGTGGTAACCATGACAGTGATGTTGATTATGATGATGATGATTGATGAGATACCTACTACCTTGTAGTTGTTTTATATTTGCTTTTCTATTTTCCATTGGCATTACTATTCAGGAGTCTCCAGGACTCAGTACCTACTACCTGTGTAACACATTTTGATTTTGGTGACTTAATGAGAAAACTGCAGTTTCTTGTTGGATCATTGATGAATTTATCACAATTGCATTTGTATGCATAATGTTACAACTTACAAATTTACAATGTCGAATCTAGATCCATGTCTGAATTTGTATCATGAATGAGAATTTTTGTAATATGAAATCATTGAAATATCTATTTATTATTAATTTTTAGTATTGATATATATTAAAAATTCGAGTGTCCACCACAGTGCACGTAGACCCCCCAGAACAAGACACGTAGGACACGTTATATCTAACACGGGGCACGTAGACCCCCCTGGAACAAGACACGCAGGACACGTTATATCTACATAGATATAACGTGCCCTGTGTGTCTTGTTCTAGGGGGGCTAAGTGCCCCATGTTGGACACTTGAATTTGCATGTCTTGCGTGTCCCGTGTACCCGTGTCAAGTGACTTAGATGAGAAGTCTAATAGCAAGATCCCTTAAAAACCAAATCAAAGTGAAGGACAAAAGAAGATTGAAATTGATGTTGCTCCAAGAAGTCATGATGAGGTAATCAAGGACAAGGAACAACAAAGGATTGATCCCCTTCTAAGAAAGAATGTCTTTAGGAGATCATCAAGGCAAGCCATTCTATCCAAGTACCCTAACATGTTTAACGATTATTGTTTTGCATGTACTAACTTTGGGCATAAGGGTAGGAATTGCAAAGGTTATGACGGGGATGATCATCAAAGACATTATCAAAACCCTAGAAGCAATGTTGCAGGTCACAAGACAAATATACAAATGGCTTTGTTAGCAGAAAGTATATGTCAATTACTTTGTCATTCAGGCATCATATAATTTGCCATAATTATATGATGGCTCTTGATAATTTGCCATTTACAAATTGTTGCTCAAGTTGTTCAGCTGAGTCACAGGTGTTGTTTAGCACCAGAGGTTTCCAAGGGAAAATCTCACCCTCTTCTTCGGTGGACCATGAGTGCCACCCTAGGGAGACAAATTCTACTCTTCTTTGGTAGCTGGGAGGATATCACACAATAGCACGAATTTCTGGCACCAGTGGGACACAGAAAAGGGCACTACGTAGGGCTTGGAGAGGTATTGTGCCAAAGAGAAGAGATATGTTGTTGTTGGGTTATTTTCTCACACAAATACTTGCTAGAAGGAGGAAATTTCCAGGAACAGAGGTGCTTTTCTCAGCAGAACGAATTGGGGTGGCTGGGCCTGCGTCTTTTTCCCCAGGATTGCACAGATGGTTGTGGAGCTATTTGTGGGGAGGGTCGGTGAGTGGATTAAGGAGCTGGAATTGTTTGGGATTTGATTGGAGGAGGGCCAAGCATTTTTGGGTCAATTTTGGAGCTTCAAAACTAGGACAAACCCTTTTTGGGTTTATTGAGGAGAGGCCAAGATTGGTTTGGCAGAATTTTCTAGGCAGATTTGAGGGGTCAAACAAGGGTCCCAACTTAGCTAGCAGCTAGAGGATCTAGGGGAAAATTGGGCCAAAATTCCGAGGTCAACATTTGGCCAATTCCTTCATGGGTTTTTGTGGGTTATTAGTGGAGAGCCCAGGGTTTTCCCAGAATTTTTTGAGCACCGGAGGAGGCCCTAACAGCCATTTCTTGCAGCCGGTAATGTAGATTTTAGAGCGACAACATAAAGCATGGTTGGGGACAGCCACAGTTGTGTCCAAGCAACTGATTTCGTCACCTAGGCATTGTTAGCTTGCCTTGAGCAAGCCCTGGTGCATTCATTATGATCTAATCTTTTACCCAACATTTATCTTAATAAAATGGCTCAACTCAGCACATATTTTGGCATTTTTTGGGAGTTTAATGTGGATTAATTTTATGTGTTATTTTCCTATGTTTGCTTTTTTTATCATTGTAAACTTCCATTAGGAATATTAGAGTGGTATCAGAGCCATGATCTTGGCCAGCTGTAGGATAGCCAAATAGATCGAGGAAGATTTGTGCAGGTATACAGAATGATAGGTTAAACCATAGACAACCCATGGCACAAGGAGGATTTAATATGCACGAATTCTTGACCTAGTTGATGAAGGTGTCAAACCAGATCTATCCTCTTCCTTATAGAAGAGACACTAGAGATGCACAGACCATGGGGATGCAACCATCTACACAGGATTGTGGGGAGCAAGTAGATACACCCAATGTGACGTAGGGGTCACCCATGTTATAGACTCCCTTGATTGTGCTGGTGGACATCTTAGTGGAGAGAGTGGAGCATACCCCAATAGTGCCATCCATTGAGGTGGTGATCGGGGTCATGTCTGAGTTTTTGGGTGACAGCAGTAAACATCAGATGGATGATGTGCTAGGAGACGTACCCACCCTTGATGAGGCACCAGGAGATATAGAGGTATTAGAAATTGGTCGCACACAACAGTGTCTCAGTTTCAGGCTGACCTTCTAGCATTAAAAAGGAAGGTCACATCAATACAAGAGGCTATTCTGCGGCAGAATGAGGAGCTGGAGGGCGTGAGAGTGGTTTGTGCTAAGTCAGCGGCCAAGCTGGCTTGGGGAATGGATGGATTCCCTAATGGTACAATTATAGGGCACATTAGAGAGTCGAAGCAACCCTCTTCGGGCATACATAGACGGGGCTAGCAGCATTGTTGGGTCACCTTTGCCCACTTGAGAAAGAGAGATGGAGCTACCTAGTCAGATCTCATGCGTTGACCTGGATAGTGGGATGAGACAACCTGAGTCGCACAGGGTGCAACATTCGCATGTTGGGGTTGTTTTATGTGCGGGAGTTCGTGCATTTGATCCCCCTTTTGTGGTTGGATGGTGAGAGGTTTTGAGTTGGTACCCGATGGAGTGGGCTATGGAGATGGTGGTAGACCCGGGTGTAGCTCAACAGGACCTTCCAGGCACTGGGGATACCGGAATCCCATACTAGAATTGGGACCTGGGTGGGACTACCTATCATTTCCCAAGTATGTCTGTTGACTACGTCCTAGATGGTACAATTGACCTAGCAGTTGAGCATGCACATTCGCAAGGGGAGTTTCAGTCAGCGCCAGTGGCCAACTGGTTTATGGGTAGACTCCTTGGGTTGTTTTGGTAACGGGATGATCAACATCCTTTGGCAGGAGTTTGTCGTAGGAGGTGGCATTGGAAGGCCACCAGATAGTGCCTTGTATGGAGCTGGCGATTCTTCACATTTGTGTGGGGCACAGGGGACGCAGAGGAGCAAAGCAGTGGTGGCATCGCTAGTGACACATAGGGAGATTCACTTCTTGGTCCCTCAAGGAGGATTTGGAGTGGAGATCCATTCATCGAGGGGTATGGTGATGTGATGGTGGAGGTGATGATATCGATCAGGTGTGGGATGAGTCCTGACTCTTAGGGACACAACTCTACGCCGACACATCTAGCGATGTGTGGGAGCATCTAGCATTGAGCTGTGGTTTACAGGTGGGCGTGGAGATGCATGGTGGTGTGTCATAATGTGTTGGATTGTGTTGTGTACTAGAGGCGTCTTACATCCCATTTTGTACACACGGGGAGTGACTGGTGTCATGACAAAGACAGGGCACAAGACAGTACATGATGGTATAGTGGTAGCTGAGGATATTCGGTGGTGTACAGGGACAGACTATGGCATACAGTGGCATGCTGAGGAGTGTGGTGGTACTTGGTGCTATGCAGTGGCATATGGTGTGACACAGTGGGCCCTTGGAGCATTGTCTCCCATGAGACTTGTGGACAAGGACATTACGTGTACAGTTAGGTGCAGCTCACCTGGGATCAACAAGGATGTGGTTGAGCTCCTAGGGACGCCATGTTCAATGGAGACAGGTTTTCGACTGGTTTATCAGCGGATCCAAGGCAGAGAGAGTGGCATCCATAGGGTTATTCTTCAGTGCCCCTATAGACTCTTGATCATACCCTTGGGAACCTACCCACCCATCACTCCCCAGAGTCGCTTACGGTCTCAGGGTGTTCGGTTGCTACCCCTTGATGCTCTCTATTTAGGCGGCAAGACATGAGGGGACCACCCTAGGCAGTTGGATGAGACACCACATGTCATGGACGAGGAGAAGGTTCTCTAGTTGAGACGTTTGGTGGAGGCACGAGCTGACAGGTACCGACTTAGGGACGGCATGGTTTATTACCGAGGTGGCATAGGTTCCACTCCTAGGCTCACACGCAGGGAGTCGATTGCGAGGGAATTGCATGATGTACTTTTGGCAAGACATTTTGAGGTGTCACGGGAGCTTGAGGGATGGTGGATGGTAGACTTAGTCTATAGGAGGGTACCCAGACTCCGAGTAGTATCCAAGTGTATCATCAGGAGTTGGGATAGCAGATTTCATTGCGTGGTCTCGCAGGAGTAGGCCAGGTTGGTATCCATGGGACAGACTTCTAATACTTGGGGTCCACCTAGGGGATACATACAGGGGTCAAAGATGAGGGCTAGTTGAGTTCTAGCAGGTAGCAGCACTATGCAGCGATATCTCGTGAGGAGTGGGAGTTGTGAGCTCCAAGTATCGTTGGGGGATCCAGGGATCTGGTTGGCAAGTGGATCACTCCACTTTTTGATGAGGAGGGTCATGGCAGAGGGTGATCTAGTCCACCTTGGGTTTGAAACATGGGGGATCACTGAGACCTCCACTGCATGGCGAGGAAGACTAACCCTATTGTTGATCAGGGTCAAGATTGGCAATGGAGGGGTAGACATTGGCATCATGGAGATGCCAGGGGAGGATGAGCTTGGTCTTCACAAATTTTTCGCCACTAGGCCCCAAGAGAGGGGGAATACAATCTACACACGATAGGGAGTATTTCATAGTCAGAGTAGTGCAACGCAGCATGGTGGCACCTCTCCGAGATTAGCGGGGGACCCAAGCATTATAGCTCTACATAGCTCAATAAACTTTAAGGATGAACTGGCTACTACAGGTCATGCAGATCTTCCATTGGGCTTTAGCGAGTCATTGATGGAGTGGGGGACTTCATTAGCATGACAGGTTGGTCAGTTGGATGATATCAGGAGAAGCTCATGTGAGCAGGACGCTATCTCTGCAGGGATTAGGTGGTATCTTTGAGGGTTCACTCTTGGAGTGCATGGGATGGAGTCTAGACTACGTGGTAGGGCAACTTCACGAGGAGTTGGGTATAGCGACACATTATCATGATGCCCTACTCATTGATGGTATGCAGAGAACTTCTAGTACTAATACTAGGCTAGATAGTGAGTGGAGCAAGGGGGGCTTCATGTTGGACAGGATGGCTTGGGATCTTGGTATTGAGGGATTCCTTCATGTGGGGACAGTGTAGAGGAAAGGGATGATTCAGTGGTGCAACTGGGACCCTGGCACATTTTGCAGTGACAATGGGGGATCAACAGCTAGAGAGGATGCTTGTTTAGGCATTGCTTGAGGACAAGCAATTTTTGGCGGGGAGGACTATAATATCCCCAATTTTGATTTTTCATTTAATAGGATTGACAGAGTTATAGGGGAAGTGCTAAGCTTAGCACAATTTTTTAATTTGGCCATTGGATACATTTTGGTTATACGGGACTTAGGAGAAATCAAAAATCGCAACCTTAATGGAATGTGGGGGCCACCCCTCATGGAATACGCACCCCTTGGAGGAAAATCAATTGTGTGGGAAGGAGGTCGAAATAGTTCGCTAAGGGACCCACAAGAAAAGGTGAAGCAACAATTATAATAAGGGGTTGAAGGCAGCATAGAGTATTTTTAATAATTTTCCATTTACACGTTATTGCTCAAGTTGTTCAGCTGAGTCACAGGTGTTGTTTAGAACCAGAGGTTTCCAAGGGGAAATCTCCCCCTCTTCTTCGGTGGACCACGAGTGCCACCCTAGGGAGGAAAATTCTACTCTTCTTTGGTAGCTGGGAGGATATCATGCAATAGCACGAATTTCTAGCACCAGTGGGACGCAGGAAAAAGAGAGCTACACAGGGCTTGGAGAGGTATTGTGCCGGAAAGAAGAGATTTGTTGTTGTTGGGTTATTTTCTCACACAAATACTTGTCAGAAGGAGGAAATTTCCAGGAGCAGAGGTGCCTTTCTCAGCATAATGAATTGGGGTGGCTGGGCCTGCATCTTTTTCCCCAGGGCTGCGCAGACGATTGTGGAGAAATTTGTGGGGAGGCTCGGTGAGTGGATTGAGGAGCTGGAATTGTTTGGGATTTGATTGGAGGGAAATTGGAAGAGATTTCCTAGCCTTTGAGGAGCAGGAAACGCCTCAGCTATCATAGGTGATATTTTCCAGCAGTAGAGGAGGGCCAAGCATTTTGGGGTAAATTTTAGAGTGTCAAAACTAGGACAAACCCTTTCTGGGTTTTTTTGGGTTTATTGAGGAAAGGCCAAGATTAATTTGGAAAAAATTTCTAGGCAGATTTGAGGGGTCAAACAAGGGTCCCAACTCATCCAGCAGCTGGAGGAGCTAGGGGAAAATTGGGCCAAAATTTTGAGGTCAATATTTGGCCAATTCCTTCGTGGGTTTTTGTGGGTTATTGGTGGAAACCCTGGGTTAATTTCCCGAAATTTTCTAAGCATTGGAGGAGGCCCTAGCAGCCATTTCTTGCAGTCAATAATGCAAATTTCAGAGGGACATCGTAGAGCTTGGTTGGGGATAGCCACACTCGTGTCCGAGAAGCTGATTTCATCACTTGGGCATTGTTAGCTTGCCTTGAGAAAGCCCATGTGCATTCATTATGATCTTATCTTGTACCCAACATTTATCTTAATAAAATGGCTCAGTTCAACACAGATTTTGGCATTTTTTGGGTGTTTAATGTGGAGTAATTTTATGTGTGTTTTTTTTGCTATGTTTGCTTTGTTTATCATTGTAAATTTCCATTAGGACTATTACATCATCAAAAATCTATTGTAGATGGCCCACATGAAAAATTCCATCTTTAGAAAAAACAGTTAAGTCATCTTGGTAAATCTCATTGAATTTCCCAATTAGACCTTAAAAGCATAGTCCATAGCCCTTTGAAAAGTTGCTCCAGCATATGTTGGTCCAAAAGGCATCCTCAAATATTCAAAAGTACCCCATGGTGTGGTGAATGTAGTTTTATGTCTATCCTCTTTTTTCACCATGACTTGGTTATATCCTGAAAGTCCATCCAACAAAGACATAATTCCTGATCCTGTTACCCTTTGTAATAATGTTTCCATGTTAGGCAAAGGGTGATTATTTTTTTTACAGGCTAAGTTTCAGATTTCAAAGATCCACACATAGCATGATTGACCCATTCTTCTTTCTCACAATGACCAAGTTTGAGAACCATGTGGAATGCCTAGTGTGAGCTATGATTCTAGCTTGGAGCATATTTTGCAACTCCTTTTGCACCAAGGGGGCTAACTTAGGATTTATTTGCCTAAGTTTTTGCCTAAAGGGTTTGGCATTCTCATCCTTTAGAGGGATAGTATGTTCCATAACATCCTCCCTATAACCTTTTAACTCCTCATATGAAAAGGCCAAAACATCCCTATATTCTTGAAGTAAGTTTATTAAGTTTTTCCTTTCTTCCGCAGTGGTACCCTTCCCTATTTTAATCATCTTTGGATCATGAGGGGTACCAATGTTTACTTCAATGAATTATCCTGGGTCAATTTTCTTATCTTCTCTTCTCTTTACAGCATCATGCCTATCAAAAATTTGCTCCATGGCTACACAATCCCTAAGAATGGGATTTGACACTGCATTACACTCCTCATATTTGCAATCCTCTTCCTTGTAGCCAGCCTTAAAATCATAAAATTCCTCCATATTATTTAAAAATTGAATCACTTGCCTTTCATCATTAAAGACTTGCCAATGCTCAATATTATCAGGAATTGATGGTTTAAAAATAACCTCCATCTTAATCTTGTCATCCCTCAATTTATCCTCAAGATGTAAAGTAGATGCAGCAATAGGCAGCTCATTAACTTGTTTATTTTCTTCCCTAGGAATGGTCTGAAGATCTAATGCATCAAAATATTCAATATTGTCCCAAACAACATTATGATACTTCTTCAATCGATCACTCTCACAAGCACATTGATTCTTCACTTGAAGAATGACTAAATCATAATCCCCCTTGATACTAAGCATTTTAATTTTTAAGTCCTTTGCCAACTCTAGACCCAACAATAAAGCTTCATATTCAACTACATTGTTAGTTGCATCAAATTCCAATCTGTACGCAAACTTGAATATATGACCAAGGGGGGAGGCAAAGACAATTCCAGCACCCTTACCAAACTTTGAATGAGCACCATCAAAGTTCATATGCCAAATCCAATCATTTTTACTTTCCACTTCCTTCTTCAAAAGAGCGATAGAGTTAGCCAAGATAGCATAATTTCCCAAGTCATCAGATTCATACACAATTTCATTGTAAGGCTTCTTGGGATTCTCCACATGATACTTCCTCTCCAACTCCCTATCCAACCTAACCATGATGCCCTTACTATTAGGGATGGTAGCATAACTTAGATCCATTTGCAAACTACCCCCTATATCATCTCCCCGTTTTCTAGACAATAACATCCCCCAAGCATCAAGCGCATCAACCACCACAATATCCATGGTGATCATAATATCAGGATGTACTTCCAAGTGGACTTGAAGATCCTTTATCAAACCACAAACTTCAATAATTTTTTAATCCATACCACAAATGTTGTGGTAAGGTCTAGAAATCCTCAAGTTCAACTGATTCATGACCTTTTTGGTCATGACACAAGATGATACCCCAGAATTAAACACAGAATTATGAAAAAGTAGCCTATTAACCAACATTGTAATAAAGAAAGGTTGATGGTCCTTGTTACCTCTACACATATCACTACTTTGCAAAATGATAAGGGAATCCTCACATCCATCCTTAGAAAAATCAAATCACTTGCCTTTAATGGATGCCTTTAATGAGGTGCATCAATGGCTCTCAACAACTTTAAATTTTGGGAGGATATTTTTAGGATTTCAGTCACAAGTACTAAAATCTTTGCATTGTTTATCCATCCTCTCAAATCAATATTAAAACCAGATGTAGGTGGAATGAAAATTTTAGTGGCATTTTGATTTTTGTCCTTGTTCCTTTCCCTTTCTCTATCTTTGACTATCTCTAAAATCTGACTTGATGAATACTTTTCCCCATATAATTCAATGATCCTATCCAACTCTTCAAAGTTGTTCACACTATGGGAGGATGGAGACTTCTTATTTATCTTTTGGCTGTTCTCCACAACTTCCATCCAATTCTCCATGGACAAATGATGCTCCTTGCCAACCACATTTATTTGCTCGTTTGTCCCAACCATTCCTCCTTCTAAAATCCTTCTCACATAAGGAAAAGTGGCTTCATCACGCATTTCATCACAGGGCCTACAATAAGAAATTGAATCATCAACTAAATTAGTAGACTCAAGTGGGTTTGGTGGCCTATTCTCATTGGTAGGTCCCCTCTTTTGCCATATATCATTTCCTCGATTTTGGAATCTCCTAGCTTGATTCCTTTCCATGGCTACCAACCTATGTTGGATGGCATTCATTTGAGTAGTGTGATTTGCTTCCATAGTCTTAATTAGTTGGGTTAATTCTTTGACAGGATCATGTGCATTTTCTTCCTTGGCCTTCCTTTTGGAGTCATGAGACTTTGATGGCCCTCTATTGAAACCAAGAATTTCAAATTTTCTTGATTCCTTCCTATCCCTTTCCATATTCAAGGCTTCAGATTGAGCTACACCCAAATTCGCAAGCTCTTTCCTTCTTAACTCAAAGGCAGTATCAGCACCAAAAGCATCTAAATATGAGCACAAAAGAAACTCATCAAGAGGCTTAACATTAGCAGGCATGCTTTTCACCAAATCATTGAATCTCTTATTGAATTCCTCCATGATTTCATTTTCATTCTTCTTCTTAAAACTAATAGCATTTATCAAGTGCCTATTCTCTTTCTTCTTTCCAAACTTTCCCATAAAAGCATTGATGATAGCTTGTAAGGAATCATAAGAATTAGCAAGTTGCTATGTGAACCAATCAAAAGCATCCTCTTCTAAAGAGAGAACAAAAAGTCTCATCTTCACATCCTCATAGTTAGCAGTGTTACACCACTTGAAAATGCAAACATTGAAATTCTTAACATGTGGCACAACACTAATGGCATTGTTACCTTGAAAGGAAGGAAACTTTTCAATAGCCTTGTCAGGGATATTGTGAGGATAGCAATTTATGTTAGTAAAATCACAAGGAGCAAAAATATCATTCATGATGCTTAGCTCTACTTATTTTTGAAAGAGAAAATGGATATCATAAATAACCTCTTGCCCAAGATTAGCAAGAAGTCTACTATGAGAGAGTCTCATTAACCTCTCTCTAAAAACCCTTTCAAGCTCAAGAGTGGGGCTAACTAGACTACTTGGATGCCTCCTAGTAGAAACTCTTGCAAAATTTGAATTAAGTGGAGTAGCCACTTGAGCAAGAACCTAATCCTAAAAGTCCAACTTGCCAAAACGAAAAGTTAATCGATTTCTCAGGTACAAGAGGCCTTGTCCCCGACAACGACGCCAAAAATGAAATGTTGCCACCTTACACACACACTTAAGTTAGTGAGAAAAGCCCTTAACCCCACAAGGTGTTGTTGGTGGCAAATTTAAGAAATGGGGTTGTCACCTATTCCCAACTCTCTCTCCATTTAAGCTCTCTCCTAGGCAAGCTAAGGGGGATGGTCCCTAAAATGAAAAGCTAAGTTAAAAAGGTGATGTAAGGTTTCTAGAAGATGTCAAGGTTAATTTGGATTACTTGAGATTATGAGGAAAGAAATGATGAGCAATATGAAATGAAGTATGTAACCATCAACACATGAATCAAAGATTAGCATTTATAAAGCTAGTTCCTTAAATATTGCTTGAAAAATAAATAATACTTGTTCAAGAAAAATGAAATGTTTCAAATTTGAAACACACTAACCCTGTCAATCAAACAGAAGATGTTTGCAAGATATGATATCATATGAAAGATATTAAATTTGTTTTCAAGAAATGCTTTCAAAATATATAATCATTTACAAATCCAAAGCATGTAAAGAAGCAATATAGAATGACTTGCAAAGAAAACAAATTAACTTTACTTGTAAAAGTGAACAATATGATACTTGCTTAAAGAAGATAATCAATTCAAAACATTTGCATCAATGACAAGTACATGAAATAGTTTGGAAGTAAAATAGTAAATTGTGTTAGCAGGAAATGCACTTAAACTAAAATTAAGTGCCACTATCTTGGTTAATTTTAATCTAAATGCCTAGTCTAGATGTGACATTCCTTTCCATTGTTTTGAAACAAGTCTGTTATGTAAGTTGTGGAAGGGATCCAAGGAAAGACAACCAAGGCTATATTAACAATACCTCCCTTCGACTATCCAACTGTTGATGCCTCGAAAATCGTTGCACCAACATTGGGGGAAACCACCCGGTCCGGACCTTAGTGCAGCTCCTTTTCCGTTTGGGGTAGTGGCTCCGACTAGGGGTAATGGGACCAGTTTCCCAGAAATAGACAAATGGGATGAATGAATACTTTGTAGATAACAGTAGCGATAGGTGGATGACTAAAACTATTGACAGAAATATAAGTAAATAAAACTATCCCGGGAATC